>VXAV01007875.1:101112-126708 GCA_013399715.1 Alectura lathami | reverse complement strand
TACACCTCAACAGTTAAGCCAGCCCTGGGATGGGAAATAACAGCCACACTGGGAATGGAGAATACCCCACAGAACTTAGGAACCAGAAGTTCCATGCAGATGAAATTTTATGAAATTTGAAGGCTGGGTTTCACCTGAAGCACAGGCAGCATTAGCAGTAACTTTCCTATGATTAATCTTGAACTCTGCAATCTGCCCAGTAGCGTTCCTATCTAGGCATCAATCTCCTACCAAAAAATGTTTAGAATTCAAGTCAGAGTTGACTCTGCCTAACTCATGGAGTTCTCAGATTGCCAGATAAACAGCTTCAGCCCTGGGTACCTGCACTATGTTGAGTTAAACTGAAACCCGTGACCAAGTTAAGCGTAAACAGCAACTGAGGAGAGCATTTCCCCAGGAAGCAGTGTATCTGCAGATCCTCAGAAGACAATGTCAATGGCTGGAAAGTGACCTTCTGAGATTATTTAGTCCAACCCCTGCCCAAGCAGGGCCAGCTAGAGCAGGGTGCCATTGTCAACGAGACTACAAGAGCAGACAGCAAGACCATGCAGCCAGAGCAGCCTTCACTCCAGATCGGAACATCCTGTTTGTACTGTGTCCCAGAATGGATCAGGCATACTGGTGGGAGAACAATGGGCAAAAAGGAACCTGAGTTTAGGGTACTAAGCCAGGAAGGAAAGCATCTGCACTTCCATAATGAGCTGTCCTAAATATTTCTATGTTTATTCAGTGACTCTTACACATAAGAAACAAGCAGATACTGTGACATTTTCTAGTACTGACTCCTTTGTTCCAGACACAGGCAAAAAAAAACAGCAGCAGTTTTCAGAAGCCAGCACGGCACTGGCCAGGTTCAACAGCTTGTTCCTTAAACTCCGTCAAGTGGCGGGAATACATCTAACTGTCCCCAGAAGCATGAAGTTAGAAGCGTAACAAAAACAAGGAAACATCTCTGTAGGATGTAGGCCTACACACAGCTGCAAAGAGGTATGCTTGGTGTCCATTTCCCTCTCTCACATTTACTCATTTTCTAACGCAATGGCAGTCTTATGTGAAAAGCAAATGCAGTCTGGGTTAAAAACCAACTGTGTTCTGTTTCAAGAGATCACCTTAGCTGCAGACATGAAAACTCAGACCACAGTTCTGCAGCAAAGGGTGGCTATTTCAACAATGCAGTTGTTGAAATGTAGTTATACAATTTGGATGGCCTGAATTAGTTCTCTGTCCATAGGTATCAGAAGAGTTGGAGGGACTACAGACAGATGAACATATGTACAGATACACCAGGGCAGATGGCAAGGACAGCAAGGCCTAGAGCTACCACACTGATCAAGCAGCGGTGGTAGAGAAACAGAATGAAAGATACAAGAAAGACTGAAGGGAAATGGAAAGAATGCAAAATGCTTTGCCTTTAGCTTGATAGTTTAATTTAAAACTTCAATATACAACATTTTCAAGAGAAACTACAGGTACATTACCATGAGTAAGTATTCTGCTAAAACTTCTTAAATAGAAAGAGGATAAGAAAGAAGCAGAAATTCAATAAATTGAGGAAGAATTGGTAGACATATAATTCAGAGTCCCTACAATACATATGTTTATTTGTGAGGACGGAAAAACAAAGATCAAATCTTTCTTTGAACGGCAGTCGATAGCAAATATCCACTGAGTCACTTCTAGCAGACAAATTTTTCCATTCCTAATTTAATTTTTGCACAATACTGACTATTAAAATTAACATTCAGTTTTACCGACTGATTTTAACCAATCTAAAACACAAAAAGGTAATCTTTTTATATTTGAGTACTTAATTTTATAAAAGCAAGTCATTTTTATCCTACCATATACAGAATAAAGGTCATATTAAACTTCAAGGGTTTGACATTATCTCTTTTTATTTATGTAGCTAGTCGATAATGCATTTGTTATTATTTAGACAGAAAGAGCACAAAATACTACTGCCTTCAGCTAATTCACTGTGACTCAGGGCAAAGTTCTGAATGAAATATGTTCATAGCAAGTGAATGTTTTACAACATTTCTGATAAGCAACGAATTCTAAAGAAATGAAGAAAGTTATTCATTGAATTTTATTTTTTATCTCAGAAGTTAGAATGTTTCTGATGCATAACATTTTCACTAATCTTTTTCGTTGCATTTGAGGAAGTCTATCTATTTATGCTCTTTCATTGTAAAACCAGCAGCTTTTGGAGTTGCTGTTGTTTGGAGAAATTAAGTATAGTTACCTAGCATATATTTAAAGCACACAGTGCAATGCGTGTTAGAGATATCCAAATTAGCTTTAAAAATTCTGACGTGGCTCAGGGCTTTGCAGAAATAGCAGTCTGAGGTCCAGAAGCACTTCCAGTTCTGGAGGAAGTTTATTTACAGCTGACTTTTGCCAGGCATTTTAGACAGATATCATTCTTCCCACAGGCATCAGGTTGATCCAATTTTCGAGTAGTTTGATGCTTTTCAAATGTCAGCTTCTTTAATACTTCCTTTAGCATGCGGGGACTAGCATGCTGAGCCATCCAATGCCTTTCTCTGTGTTTGGTTCCCCTTTAGTATCCAAACAAAAAAAAAATCTGTATCTAGTTTCTGATGCAATTTTATTTGATCAAGAAAACAATTATGAAATTGTCTGTTCAGGGGGTACATAATCAGGAGGAAGAAAGGCTGCCTGCAGCACAGATGAAATACACAGTTTGGACAACCTGTGGACTTCCGGAAATCTGGTGAAGGATGATTATGGTGGGTATGTGCAACAACGCTACCATACCACCCTGCAAGTGGCTGCTTAGGTGTCAATGACAACTACAGGGCTGACTGAATGGTTGTGAAGAGCAGGGACAGAACCAGAGGACTTCAGCACAGAAGTGGAGCAGCCTATGGAATGCAGATGAGAGTTTAGGGCGTGGTTCAGTCACCAAAACACAGATGTCTGTTATCATCTCAGGTACCTCAAGGCATGAGACACCTGCATGGCCACGTGTGGCTGACAGGACACAGGAACTGGGAGACACTCACTGCCTCCTGGACTGGCAGTCAGAGGCAAGGAAAGATGCTCTAGGCATCTCCAATGCACTTGTTAGAGGTCTAGGCACTGATTTCCAAAAAAAGTTGCAGTTTTTCTTAATGGAATCATAGTGAAACTGCAGTACCTGGAATACAGAGAAAGCTAACTCTTCCCTCATGGCTGTATATCCCTAAAGCTTTATTTCCATGCTGCCCCAAGGGATCATTTCCTAAAGAACACACATCCAGTATTTTGTGTTATATAAAGGCTTACAGGAATCACAAGGAGTTTCTGAAATTTTTATAAACATCCCAAGATAAATTAAGTCAGCGCTAAGGTAAAACGAAAGGAAGGCATTTAGGCAGAACAGGAATTCAAAACAAACATGATCAGTAAAATGTAATTATTAGGGCAATTTTTCTCTCCCACCTGCACAATGTCTCTTTCTGCAAACTTTCCTCTTGAAGAAATCCTGACTACATCACCATCCAGTTCTTCCATAGCTTAAAAAAAGAAACAATTAATCTATGAGTTCATCTACCCAAAGAAAACATCACTGAGAAAAACTTTGGTCAATCTACACTTCAGAGGAACAAAATCAACAACTGCTATATTTAGGTAACTCTTTAGTTCATTTGCTCTGTAAAATACATCATGCATTGTAGTTCTTTTGTGCTTTTTCATGCTGACAATACCTACTTTTCACCCTTATTCTCATCTTCAGAACAAAATACATCATGATAAGGTCCACCACATCCTTCTGACCCCCAAACCAGCAAGTACTTCCTTTTGGTAAGGCCATGCTTATACTTTCATAGGTGGATAAAAATTAATCTTCAGAAATTATTGTTACAGAAGATATCAAAGCATGTAGCACAATAAGGTAGTAACATTCATACTGGAAACATAACGACTGTTAAAACATAGGAATTAGGAGTTCTTAAAATAATTTTGTTAAATTTATTGGCTAGTTCTTACATCTGTTTGATCAGGGTCCAGGAAAACTGAAGCTGCCCATACACCCAGCAGCCCTTCCAGGCTTCCATGGGAAGGCATGCCTGCCCTCTGGTCAGTGTGCAACGGATGGGCCTGGGATCACAAACCATTGCTCAGCCACTGGATCAGCATACTACAATCCTTCTTCCAGTACACTGTATGAAAACTAAAGCCCTGCTGGAGCTTCAGGGCTGAGGTCACTGGGGTTTACAAACTGGGCTGAGCTTACTGAACCCAAAATTTCAAAAGCTAGTTCTTTCAATGAAAAAACTTCAAAGCATAAATAAAGCTATTGTGATCCAAGTTCAAACAAAACAATAAATAAAGCTACTCTGCCGTACAAACAGAATCCTGCTTTAAGAAAAGCTATACAGATGACACCCCAAGAAGCCGATAAAGGCAATCTCCAGAAGTAAAAGGAAAACAGAATCTACAAGTCCTGACTGCGTCAAGAAGAGCATGGGCAAACCCAAGGACTGGACAAACTGGGAGAAAGGGAAAAGGCAAAGGAGGGATGAGAGATGAATACAGAGTGTAGGACTAGAGTTTTTGAATTCTCTGAGGGCTTGCAGATTTCCCTTTAATGACTTTATGAAGACAAATGGTCTCTTCCCATTGCTTGTGGCATACAATCATTTGAAGAATCATAGAATGGCTTGGGTTGGAAGGGACCTCAGAGATCACCTAGTTCCAACCCCCCTGCCGTGGACAGGGCTGCCAGTCACTAGCTCACTAGATCAAACTGCCCAGGAACCCATCCAGCCTGGCCTTGAACACAGCCAGGGATGGGGCAGCCACAACTTCTCTGGGCAGCCTGTGCCAGCGCCTCACCACTCTCTCAGGGAAGAATTTCTTCCTGATGTCCAACCTAAACCTCCCCTCTTTCAGTTTTAGCCCATTCCCCCTTGTCCTACCATTATCCACCTGTGTAAAAAGTCGGTCCCCCTCCTGCCTGTAAGCTCCTTTCAAGTATTGGAAGGCTGCAATGAGGTCTCCCCGGAGCCTTCTCTTCTCCAAGCTGAACAGTCCCAACTCCCTCAACCTTTCCTCATAGGAGAGGGGCTCCAGCCCTCTGATCATTTTGGTGGCCCTCCTCTGGACCCGCTCCAACAGCTCCACATCCCCTCTGTACTGGGGGCCCCAGGCCTGGACACAGTGCTCCAGGTGAGGCCTTCCAAGGGCAGAGTAGAGGGGGACCATCCCCTCCCTCTCCCTGCTGGCCACCCCTCTCTTGATGCAGCCCAGGATGCCATTGGCCTTCCTGGCTGCAAGAGCGCACTGCCAGCTCATGGCCAGCTTTTCGTCGATCGCTATCTGTTTACTGTAACAACAAATGTCCACCTGGACAATCTCTTCAAGGAATACAGTACTTACACCCTAATATACTACTTGCCCAAAAACATAAGAAAGACAACATCCAATAAATTACTTTTCTCGTAGCACTTTTTCACCTTGTTTTCATACTCTAGAATATTTGTATACGAATTAAAACATGCAGTCATTAACAACAATTTACATTCTATATCTGTACAAATAAAGATGTACTATCTAACCAGAAATACTCAAATGGAAAAGAAAGGACATATAACTCTGAGGACTAGATATACAGGAAGTGTCTACACTTCATGCTGTGGTGATAAGCAAGAGGCCACTTAATAAATTTGTTTTCAACTGTGGAAGTGGCTAAGTCAATGGAATAGAGAGTGCTGCTCCAGAACTTCAGATGAAAGAATATGAAAATAATCCTGGTGATTTCCTTCCTGCGGTAATGTTCTCCCACTGCTGCCAAACAGGAAGGCTCACTTCTGTTACAAAGTGAAACTCAGCTTAACCCAGATCACCTCCTCAAATGTATTTATCTTCCTTAGCATTTTATTACTGCAGGAAGAACAGGTGATCAATATTTCCAGTCAACTGGCACAGCACAAGGCAACTAAATATTGATGTTGCAGAAATTCACAATTACTTGAGTATACTTATTTTACTTTTTTTTTTTTTTTTTCTCCGCTCTTATAGAGCACTGTAGATGCTCATCCCTCATATGGTTCTATGACTTGAACAGAGAGCCTGAGGGGCTATACAGCTTGACATGGTAGCATGTAATCACACTGAGTTATCAATCAATCCAGCTGGAAATGTCAACAGTGCTTACTGCTTGTTCCGTATTATGTAAAGAATGGTATTTGTTTGAAAAGCCACATATCACTGATATGTAAACAAATATAAAACATTAAAACATTATAGAAGAAAACGCTAAAACGCTTACCATCAAACTCTGCTGGTCCTACTCCCACTATAATTATTGACATTGGAAGCTTTGAAGCCTTCAAAAGAACAAGAAAGAAGAGGTTTAATACATTACATAACCTCTGCTACTATTATATAAGACCCAAAGTTAAAATGAATAAAAGACTTGCAGAAGTGAAGCTTTAAAGAACAATTTCTCATCCTCACCTCCTACAAAAACAAAAAAGTGTACATTGTCTGCTTAATTGGTAGGTACAAAATATCTTGGATGAAGTCAAAAGGGTAGATGATATTTTGATTTATTTTTTCCTTAGGAAGTCTTTGGGTCATATTGGATCATAATTAAACACAACTATGTTAGCATTTAATACTAAGATGATAACTAAGAAGACAAATTTCTCTTAGAATCTTTTGTAAACTGACAATAATTGTAAATACACACCTAGTGACAGTCTGACATTTATTTAAATGTATTCTGCTGCTTCTCGATATTGCATAGTTGCTTGGAACTACATGACTCCCTCTGTTTTTTACATAGATCTTATGCCAACTTCTCTCAGGAGAATAAATCACTTATTTGAGCAGTATGTATCTTATAATTCTTCCATGAATGAAAAATTTATTCAAGTTAGTCTTCCATGCCACAAAGCAAACAAGATATTAAACTGTTATGGTTAATATTTTTAATTTTACTTAATCTTCTTAATTCAATTAAAAAAGGCAAAGATGATATCTGTCTTTCCCTGAATGAACTCTGTAAAACCTTTAAAATTAAAAAGACAGCATCATAAATACTGGATTCTCCTGTCCTGATAGCAGTGCCAGATATCTGCTACAGAAATCATCTAAAGCTGGCTCTTTTGAGGAGATTAACAACTAACTAACTAACTAACTAAATAAATAAAAATTTCTACCAAATGTCAGGCCTGACAAACTTTCATTACTGAGATATTCTGCAGAACTGTGAAACGTCTACAGTCATTTGAAACAGGAGTCTACACCGGCCAAAATTCATAGATGTACACTTTCTGCTAAGTTAAACTCAGTTTCACTGAAGTTTCAAGTTAAGTGGTTTTAGAACATGCTTCTATTTCTCTCCTGGAATATCAAAAGCGCTTTTCTGTCCCATCTAAAAGACATTCTGTTTTTAGATGCACCATCCCCACCTCCCATTCTTGAGCTGTCATAACACTGCATTTAAAAACAACTTTCTTAAAGATTTACAGTTAACGTATATTGAAACAACGTATATTAAAACAACTATTTAAATCATGAAAATATGACATTCTATAAATCACTGATGTGCTACAGCGCTCTGTATTAGTGTTTACCATATATTGCATGTACCATATACAGTGTGTACTACATAGCGTGTACTATACATTGATTGCAAATTCATTATGAAGTGACACTACGTAGTCAATCTTCCAACTAAAATTTTGTAGCAGAGCAAAAAAATGTAATAATGACTCGTTAGTTTAAGCACTGATCTGCTACTAAAGACACTGGTAAACGCCATCTGGACATGGTCCCAGGCAAGCGGCTCTGGGTGTCCCTGCCTGCACCAGATGGACGCAGAGCTCCCTACCAACCTCAGCCACTCTGTGATTCAGGACCACAAATACAGCCTAACTGTGACTGAGTTGCAGTACACTGCATGAATCATTGATAGGGAGCGTAAATAGTGAGTTTTCACAAGTTTTGTAGAATTTCAGTGTTTGATTTTAAAGAAAGCATTCTTCAAAAGCATTCCTAAGGGGATAAACACAGTATTACGTGATATAATGTATATGAAACAGTAAGTGGCAAGGCCAGTGAAAAGACAGAGTTCAACTTCTGCATATAAACTTGATGTTGGCATTTACTGAATGACAGTATAACCTTTAAACAGTTTGATAAAACAGGACGTGTCTGACTTATATGCTGTAACAAGAAGGATGCATAAAGCACAATCAGTGTTAAAAACTGAAATACTCTCTTCCTGAGTTTTATACACATCAACTTGTATTTAACATTGCTGCCCTTTTATTATTTCAAAGATTATGATGACTGAAAAATGCTATTGGATAGCATTTAATTAGTTCTGCCACGGTACGCTGTGCTCACATTTCAAGAACTATACAGAAGAATTAATGCATCTTCATCAAAAGTAATATTTCTGAACTTCCAGACAACATGTCCGCTGTACTTCCAGACAGTTGCAGAGTACTAGCTATTATTCCTGGAACTTAACTACTCCTGGAAACAAGGCTTTTCTGTATTTCTCAGTGACCAATTACTTAATCTTACACAACATCAAACAAACAAACTTGCTGGTCTCCTACCCTCCATACAGATTTCAAACTGAGAGGAGAATTGGATCAAAAGCTGTTATTTTTAATCCATGGAGCCCTTTTGCCACCTAAAAGAAGCTGTGTTCCAAATGTCTAGGCTAGACTACAGGACAAACTTGCAAGATAAAAGCTTGTTTATCTCCTTTAAAAATGGGAGTGACTTTTTATCCTATTTCAGTATTGGAGAGGAAGTAAACTGGTACCTTCAAACATAGCTGAAGCTTTGGTTGTAAAAATGTATCATGTGGGTTCACAGAGTCCTTACTGACATACAGACTCTGCCCATGGGCTGCTGGCTAGAAACTAAGGGCATCTTGCTTCCAGTGAGGGACAGAACATTACAGTTATCTTTTCTTGTGCACCCTCCCAACTCCCAAATGGAATGGAAGTAGTGAAAGTGGGCCTTCAAAAATATGTCACCTAATTCTATAGCATTCATTTGACATGATAGATCCACTACAGTGTTCAGAACTGCTGGTATAGATATTTTCAAACCCTGGATGGAGACTGGTTCTGTGTGTACTTTCATCTGACATTTCCCAGGGGCAAAAGAACAGAATGTGTTTGTAATGCAGAGTATTACTTATAAGCATAGCAGTTTTGAAGAGAAAAAATATAATAATGCAGAATTTGAGGAAAAAATATGATTTTTTTTTTTTTTTTTTAATTCAGGGAAGATATCTAAAAGGAAATTAGCTGACAATTATGCTTGACATTTGGGACCAGACAGTTTGGAGCAGTTTTTAGAATGTGGGGGAAAAAACAAAAATCAAATCTGCCTGCAATTACTAGAAAGATAAACAGTTCATTATGAAATACTGTATAGTAGGATGTGCAGGAGGGAGGAGGAGATGACAAAAGCTGTATGAACATTCAGGCAGACAGAAGAATATAATTTCCCACAAAACACCAACTAAGCTGAGATACAGCTTTTAGTTTCTTTTCATCTTTATGCACAATAGTTTTTTTGCTGTTTGGAAAGAATGGTTAATTTATGAAACTAATTTAATGCCTAAGATAATAGTAGATTTAGCTTATTTATTAAAATATTAAAACCTAGAAATATAATTTTTTTAATATTTCAACTTTTTCAGCAAAACTTACATTCACTATGGATTCTTTCGTCTGAGCCATATCTGAAATAACTCCATCTGTAATAATGAGAAGAACAAAGTACTGGGAGCCATCTTTTACTGAGGCAGCATATCTAAAGGAAAACAACAACAACAAAACATTATGATAGTAAAAGAAACCTTTATGCAAAAGGAATTTGCATGAGAAGAAGCTGTATTTTTAAAATTTGACTAAGGACTTTTATAAATAATGAATTGTGATACAGTGATACACTGTACACTGTGATACACTTTTATATTTTCAAGACTCAAGCTTCTCCCTGTGCTGTACTTTCTACTGTAGTGTCATCTGTTATCAGGAGTTCCCAACATTTGCAATGGCTTGATATTTAGACAAAAGTTCAGTGGAAGAACTACTGATGATGGTGACAGGCTTTTGTAATTCAGGAAAAGCTGACAAGTATTCCTGAGAAACAAGTGGTGAGAAGAACTCAATTTCTGCCAATGTTTTGATGGTCCTAGATCACAGATTTCATTTTTGTTTGCAATGAACAAGAGACTTAAGGTTAATTGCCAAATTCTGAGCAAGTTAGCATTCTAAAGAAGAAAGTGCCTCAAAAGTCAATGAGTTAGATTTCGAGTTAACACAGCTAATGCAGACACTGAATGTCACATACACAGAATTCACCTACGATAAGGGTTGGCAGATTTCCTGAAAGAAGGCCACAGTTTGAAGACTGCTGCTGGGAAGACTAAAAGGAGATAGGCAGCTGCTAAAGGTGAGCAATAGAATGTACATGTAAATGACTTGAATGGTATGATTCAAAGATGCAGCAACTAATCCTAGTTATAAATAACTAAAGTCAGCTATCTGGCCTTGCTGGAGTGCACAGACAATTCTTTGACCACTGGATTTGCAAATTATTACTACTGGGCAGTGGAACAATAGCAAGAGCAGTAAAAAGAATAGATAGTAAATACTTTTTTGCTACAACAAACAACTATTTTGTAAGCTTATAATGAAACATTAACCATACAATGATTTACACATCCCTGATGCTTTATTTTACAAATATTAGTTCTTTCTGTGGATCTATAAGTAAGATCTGTTCAGACAGTTACTCAGCTAAATTATTTGAGGTGTATATCACTTTTCCTATACCAATACATGGAGGGGTACTGTAAGTCAAGATCTTGTCTGCCAAAATAAGGTAACATTATCCACTTTGAGAAATTTCTACAAACATGGGACAGGTTTTACTTTGAGAAGCTAAAGGAGTTGTTGCGTAACATAGCACAGAGGCTCCCCAACATAGAAAAACATACAATTGCCTTAAATGTACACCTCCCAGCTGAGGATTGTAGCAACAGAGAGCTCTGCAAAATTTTGTTAAGATTTTCAACACTGAGATCAAAGGAACAGCATATGTCTAAAAAACTACACTTTGAGATTTTTTTTGATTGATTTATATCTTTATTGTGAGGCAAAAATTCTGATTACTGCGTCTCAAAAGACAAAAAGAGAATGTGGCAGAGTGATATCACTAATATATTTTTTTCAAAATGAATTGTCCTAAGACTTTAACACAGTGTAGATCATGGAATCATAGAATTGCTTGAGTTGGAAGGGACCTTTAAAGGCCATCTAGTCCAACTTCCCTGCAATGATCAGGTTGCTCAGAGCCCTGCCCAGCCTGACCTTGAAGGTCTCCAGGGACAAGGCATCCACCACCTGTCTGGGCAACCTGTTCCTGTGCCTCACCACCCTTATTGTAAAAAACTTTTTATTTAAATCTAGTCTAAATCTCCCCTCTCTCAATTTGAAACCATTTCCCCATGTCCTATCACAACAGACCCTGCTAGAGAGTCTGTCCCCTTCTTTCTTGTAGCCCCCCTTCAGATGCTGAAAGGCTGCTATCAGGTCTCCCTGGAATCTTCTCTTCTCAAGGCTGAACAGCCCCAGATCTCTAAATCTGTCCTCACAGGGGAGGTGTTCCATCCCTTGGATCATTTTTGTGGCCCTCCTCTGACATGCTCCAACAGGTCCATGTCCCTCCTGTACTGAGGACTCCACATCTGGACGCAGCACTCCAGGTGAGGTCTCACCAGCACAGAGCAGAGGGGCAGGATCACCTCCCTTGCCCTGCTGGCCATACTTCCTTTGATGCAGCCCAGGATGCAGTTGGCTTTCTGGGCTGCAAGGGCACACTGCTGGCTCATGTCCAGTTTGTCATCCACCAGTACCCCCGAGTCCTTTTTGGCAGGGCTCTGCTCAATCTTTGCATCCCCTGGCTTGTATTGATAGCAGGGGTTGCCATGACTCATGTGCAAGACCCTGCATTTTGCTTTGTTGAAGCTCATGAGGTTAGCCTGGGCCCACTGCTTGAGCCTGTCTGGGTGTCTCTGGATGGCATCCCATCCCTCAAGCGTATCGACCGCACCACACAGCTTGGTGTTATCTGCAAACTTGCTGAGGGTGCACTAGATCCCACTGTCAATGTCGTTGATGAAGATGCTGAAGAGGATCGGTCCCAGTACAGACCCCTGAGAGACAATTGGATCATCTGCATTTACTTTTCATCAGCTATGAAAGTCTGCATAATACTCGCACATGGTACTCACATCTACTCACAAGTATAAGTTAATCCTGTTAGAATGAGGAAAAAACATTGTAAATACCTTTTTCAATGTTTTAGCATCATGTAACTGCTAATCTTAATGTGCAGTAGTTGTACTGACAATAAAAAGTTTCTGCAACATACTTCTTGTTATGCTTACCTGGCTACATGATTAATTACAGGAGCAAAGTTTGTTGGTCCATAAAGCTGAACTGATTTTAGACTCCTATAGTATGCCTCCATCACGCCATCAATGCCATGGCAGTATGGATTTTGAGGGTTTCCATTCTAAGGAAAATAAGAGGTGATTAATCACTACTAATCATTATGAAGTAAAAATGATGTAGTTCAGTGAATATTATCCAGTGTACATTTTAAAACGGGAAGGACCAAAGAATTTAAGGATCTGTTCAGAGTTTGCTACCATGTCCAAATATTTTTCCCATAGATGGTTCTGACTGCTAATGGCCTAGGGAAGGAAGCTTTGCCAGCCTGATGCTATATGCAGTCTGAATCACTGGAACAGGTTCCCAGACTCAAATACCATCTTAAATGGAATTCAACAGTCTTTACATGGAACAGTAAAAGGCATTTCTCTGTGTGCACTTCAGGTATGAATTACCTGAAGTTTGTGATTCAAATTAATATCTGCAATTACATCTGCTTTAAATTTCAACCATATTGAAAACCTTTCCTCGAAATAAGACATGTGGCATTGGTTTCAAGCATAGGCTAAAAGATAAAATATACAGTCACCAGTCTATTCTACCCTGTATTCGCTGCTATCTAAATTAAGACTCACCTGATATACCTACAATGGCTGTAATTAAGAACTTTATCCTACTCAGGTAAGAACAAAAAACTTCTAAATAAGCATGCAGATGAACATCCACACTAATACCAAACATCAGTTGTAACAGATTAAACTTTTTAGCAAATCAAGTTAGATTTTAGTTTTGTAATTTAACTGGCGCATATACAAAGTCTCAGATTTGTTCCCGTAAGCTCATCCTACACCCCACTTAGTTATCTCTAGACTATCTCTAAACTAGCAGCCTGTAAAAGATAACGAGATCCCTGAAAATAAGAGAGAACAACAGCAATAATAATCTTGGATCATGATTCGATTGCATATTAAGATTGATTAGCTTTAAACTGAAGTCTTTCAAACATCTGTTTCCCATGCTGAGATTTCTTTATTACTATTTTCGGCCTACAGGGACTTCTTGACTCTGGATATCTGTCAGCAACCTCACAATGATGAAAAATTATGGAGCAGTCTTTTGCAGATAAGAATTAGCACATTTGCTGTGCTTTTGGAGTAGAGAAATTCAAAAAATATTTATACATGTTTGCTTACCAATGCAAATTCATGCGATACTCTTCCATCTGGAGGAAGCCTAGCTCCAAAACCTAGAGCTGGGAACATTTTGTCACTATCATAGTCCTGAATTATTTCACCTACTGCTTTCAGTGCCATGCCGTATGCGTTCAGCTGATAGGGATTCATGTAGTGCAGTGAAGTAGGCTGGGAAGGGTTACCTGTTGAAGCAAGAGTCAGGTTTACTTTACAATTGAATCATTCCCAGATTTTCTTTTAAAAATGACAGAAATCTAGGAAAGCAGAAATTGAAAAGATCACGAAAAGGAAACAAACTTACTTCCTACATAGATAATTGTGGTTAAATCAAGCAAAAATGCAATGGTCTTAATACATGTTTAATACGTTAATAGTAGTAGCTATAAGCGTTTTCACCAGTGAAAGGACAGCAAGAAATTGTGATTAAACCTGTAAATTTGTGCCATTTTAATTATGTGATACACAATTTTATGATGAAATTTACAAAAGTATTATGAGATTCTGACAACAGCTCTGGAGGAGAATCAAGACTTATCTCTGTTTCACCACACTTCAGTATCACTCCACTTGAAACTCCTTTGTTTTGTCCCTCTCAAGGGAGTCTTCTAATTTAGCCAATTTTCTCCCAGCAATAATAAACACACAAATATAAAATTAGAAAGTATGCAAATATCTGCAAACAGCTCTTACTTACGTAATTCTGCATGTAGCTTTTTTTAAGAAAGTTTCTATCTGTTTGTCCAGCTTTCTTGGACAGGAATTAGTTTTTAGTCTTTCATTGCTCAGCTGATTCCAGATGGTACTAAGTATTCCAATAATTAGTATTAAAAAGAAGTTAAGCAGAATCCTGATACAAGCACACACACATTCACTATTCTCAAAATAGTTTGGTTTTTTAAAACTAAACACAGCACAAAAATATAGGAGAAGTTTATTTTTATTCTTACCATTTGAGGCTGTGAAGTCAATAGCTACTGTGAAGTTGATTTGGGTTCTGTAAAATCAGCAAATACAACTCATTAGTAGCTGCTTGTGGAAATAAACAAGAGATATGATAATGTTGTTTGTGGACAAAATATAGGACACCGCCTTTTCATACAGGTAATACACTCTCGAAATACTCTTCCAAAAGACTCCAGCAGTGCTATTCTATTAATGCATTAAAAATAATTACTTTACTCCATCCCTATTTCTTTCATTGTTTATGAAAAATCCTAACTCTACATTTAGGTTATGATGATCCCTGTACTTTATTAATTCATTTTTGACAGTAATACTGATTTTTCCATGGACATATTTTAGCCCTAGTCATGAAAGACTTTAACAAGGCAAGTAGGGTTTTACTAATCTGCTCCTTGCAGTAAAACCATGTCTTCAATCAGAATGTCTTTGAAATCTTGCTATACATACAATCTTTGGAGAGGATAGCATAGATTTTGGCAGGAGATTTCATTCATGTGAACATAGTCAATATTTGGACTAAGTGTACCAAGGAAAATTTTGGAAGATAAAGATAAAATCTGGGAACCAGAATATAAAGATCAGTATTTTGAGCAGCAGCTAAGTAAAGCCATTATCGTGCACGAATCAATTGTTAGCACACCGTCATCGTCAGAAAAATTAATCACTAACGGACCTACGGAGTGGCAATCCAACTAACACGGTGCTGTTCTGTAACTTCCTTCAGGACAAAAAACTGTCATTCTGGAGATAATCTCTTTGCAAGTAAGACTCTAACCAGGCGGAAGACTTTGGATGAATCTGAAAATTGACTTTTTACTCAGACCATGTCTTGTACACATTCCTGCAAATTTCTGCCCCTCAGTGTGCACCACTATGAACTTACTGACCAAATTAAAGCTCTCTGAAATTTATTGAATAGACTTAACACACGTACATTTAGATAAAACATCAACAATCTGACACCTGGCCTTGCAGCAGAGGATTCACTGCTCAGATAAACTTACTGCCCAGAGAAAATGCTGAGAAATACAATGACTTCCATAAAAATCTAAGTAAAAAAAAAAAATCATATGGAATCGTTTTATTACACTGATCAAGGCTTACACAATTTAATCTAGGTATGGGTGGACACCATCTCTAAAAGGTAGCAAAAACCTACCAACAACCACTGCATTAAGAAGTGTCATTGTGGTTCCTTGGAACACTGTTGGTCCAGAATGTGTCTAAAAATGCTGTGGCATCCAAATGGACTTGAACGGAGAACAGCGAATGCTGCTGCAGACTCTGCAGAGACCTAAGCTTTGTGAGATATGTATTCTGCTGGCAGTTCTGCATCCTCCTTGATGCAGTTTCACCACAAATATACTATTGTTAATGGTATGACAAGTCAGAGTTTGTTCGGTTGGTACCTGAAGGTCAGCCCTTGTGGCATATTAGCCAGAATGTACTTCTGCACCATCAGTTAGTTGCAAGAATAAAGATCCTAAGAAGTGCATGTCAACAAGTTTTTCTTAGCACCATTACTAGAGTGTGCAGTAAAGTTGTCTTCCTCAGGTAAGAACAGGTTAGGAGAAACACCAACACAAGCCTAATACAATACCATTCCCAGATTTACACTCAGAGTCCTCACTAGCACTGCTAAACAAAACTGCATTTGGACTCTCATCTCCCTATCCTTAAAGTTTAAGAGGTTTAGTGTGGTGCAATGTTTGAAGAGTAAAACAAGACTCTTAAAAGCATTACATGTCATGTACATCAAGAACAGAAATCCTGCAGCTGCCTGAAGAACGCATCTCTGAAAAAAACCTCAAACAATTTTTCCTCTTCGTAAGAACATCAACACTTATTTGTAAACTCATTTCCTGCATCAGCTATTCTGATCCAACTGGTAAGAAGACAGAGTTTTGTACATTCTGAATGTAAGACAGAAACAAGACAAAGCACAGTGAAGGAAGAACAATTAAGCAGGAAAATGGCTAGCAAAAGAAGAAACACTAAAACTACATCTAATGACGAAAAGAACAAAATCACATTTCATGTGACTAAATGTAATGACTGACAACATCAGTTTCAGAAGTATTCCTCAAAGAGATGTGTCTGTGTTAAATGTACACTGCTCTAGGCAACAGAAACTCATCTTGTAAACGAGAAAAAAACCCTCTCCCATTTAGCATTCATTGTAATCCGGACTACAACTTTTCCCCAAGCAGAAGAGTATGTTTATTACCGCATGTGCCAATTTGACAACCATAAAAATTATGATATAAAATAAGATCAAAACAGATGTCTACACTTCTAGAATAGAAATGTAGGTACACTTCCAAGATACTGCTCTAGAAAATCATGCAAGAACTTCAACCAGTTACATAAGTTTACAACAATTTATAGATGACTGTACAAAGATTAGAATTCAGTTTCCTAAAGACAAGTTTCTAACGTTACTTTAGAACCCCCACTGCACTTACTACACCATGGAAATTTTCAGGAGTCTAAAATCATAGAAACACATTAAATGCCATTTTCAGGCAACTGGATCCGACACTTACTGCAACTGTCACATTGTATCATGGACTCACAGACACACACTGTCACTCATGCCTTACAGAGGACCAGGAAAGCTGGAGCAAACTCAGTTGGGACAAACAGGCACTGTGATTGCCCTGTGTTTTCAATGACCATTTTGTTTCATACATACAGATCTGAAACATCCCTTTAAGTATGATCACATGGAGAAGAGACACGGAGGACTAGGACACACAAGGTACTAGCATGCTCTGGCAAAATGAGTAATAAATTGCAAAAACGTAGAAAATAAAGCTCAACCCTTGTACTTAAAACTACCAAAATGCAATTAAATCTTTTTTTGAGCACAAACTGGGTGCTCAATGTTCAAAAAACTTTACTTCAAATAAGTTCCATTGGGGCAAACATTTCCAAAAGATGCTGCACTATTGTGAAGACGTATTTTGTGTGAAAGATTATTACGAAACAGTATTAATTTCTCTTGCTTCACCAGGACTGGAAAAAACAAACAAACAAACCTGTCCATAACTAAAAAACTAATTTGGGAAAGCTAATTTAGATGCTGTGTGTTGTGGAAACATGGGGTACAACTAATTTAGAAGTCAAGTTGGATGACTGGAAAATTAATCTGAATGATATTTAAGAAATGTTTTCACAGTAATACATGATAGCCTGGAAACAAATTTAAAGTAATGAATATATCTGGCAGTTCATTGTACCATTTTTATTTCTACTACATTTTTCATTTCTTTGTAACAGAATGACTTTTAGGTTCTGTCAAGTGCACTTTATTAGCTTGCTGTTGTTATTAAGATGTTAACCTTCATCAACAATTACACATTTTTGACAAGATCTTTGATTACTGTATTCCATGTAAGGGACAGTGGCTGAAAAAAATCAGAATAAGGATGCTCAAAATTTAAAAAAGCATCTGAAATTGAAGTCTTCAAGACAAATTTGGCTACATGATTAAACAATCTACATTTTAAAGCACTCCAAGAAAACTGAAGCTTTAAGATGGTTGTTTTTACAAAAGTCCGCTAAGCTTAGAGCTCCATCTGAACTATGAAAAATAACTGCAGTAAAATCACCTGTCTGCACAATAATTAATCAGGATGGATCTGCTAGGCAACCTCAGTTTTCAACTCAGATGAAAAGAAACAAACCAGCAGGGAATCCAGTTTAGACTTTTATATGCAGAGCTGTTTTTTACGATGCTGAGGAAAATGAAACAAGTGTTCATGTGAAAATTGAGTGAAATTTGGAGTGTTTTCAGGATTAGCTGAATGCTCTTAGAAGGGATATATAGAACATCAAAAATAAGCCAGTCACTAAGCTAGAACCATACTCAAAGGTAACACCGAATGTGTAAGAAAAACAGAAGTCCTAAATGCACACAGGAAGAAAACACCCATACCTAGGAAATCTTGAAAAGCAAAAAACTTCTTCTTCAGAGCAATATATGAATGCTACATCCTTGATTTCTCTAAATACTTTAAAATGCCACTGTAACACACTTAAGATGCAATATGGAACACAAATACCTCACATTTAGGGAATTTTCCCAAACTTAGTTGCACAACATAGAGTAGGTTTTAGAGAAGCACAGAATCTACCCAGCGCTATGCTATAGAAAATGCCAATTTGCCAGACAAGAATTTTGTATTTACAAGCTACAGAAGACTTCAGGCATTGTAATGATGCTGAAGTTTATGGTAAATCCGCTCTCTCTGTTCAGGTACCATGACGTACAGCATCATTCAATTATGGAATGCACCATTTTGTAAAAGGACAAAATCACCATATTGGTAACTGTTTGACCTATACAATATCAAAATAAAAATAATTTAAAAAATAATATTAAAATACCCCAAGGGCAGAAAAGCAGTGCGTATAAGAAGTACTCAAAAATTTTCAAGTTCCTGATTCAACCCCAAACTACCAACTCATGCGATCATCACTAATAAAGTGATCTCATGGAGTCTGAACAAAGGAAGGCCCAGAGAAGTGGAAGGAACAAACTACTTGAGGCTAAGGTTCAAGGCTTTTTTGCTGCTACTTACTTTAAAATATTTCTAATTCCCCAGAGTTTTTCAGAAGTAAGGTTCTTCTTATCAGGAAATTCACTTGCTGAGGTTGTGTCTCTGCTTTCCTAGATGCACACTCCCCAAGGAGCAAAATGAGAAGCTCGTGACACCCACTGCTTCAGTGAGGTTGCAGGTCAGGAGGCTGTGCACAGAAGGTGCCAAAACTGCCATCTGGCTACGCGGGCTGAGTCGCTGAGTGTCCTGACCCAGAAGGGCTCAGACAGAACATCAAGCCCAGCAATGTGCCTTCGGACTCAGAGCTGGTAGAGAAAGTCATGACCTACTTGGTCCCTTTTCAGCTGAACCTACCCTATAGTACCACTGGCAGTAACAAAAGTACCTAACCAGTCACAAAAACCTTCACCACAGAGCAGACCTTTTGTGTGTGTCTTTGGGAGAGCATGGTTTAACTTCCCTCTCTCAATCAGAGCTGACGCACACAAGGGAACAAGCTACGCCTGGATGTAGCTGTTGACTAGGCTTGACAGCATCGATTTTTTGGAACAGTCTATTGGAAGAAAACATGAATTTCCTCCTGTGGCTTCCGAGTTAAAACCAGCTGGTCTGATAGCGGGGGGGAGCTGGTGAAGGTCTGAGAATCACTTACTGTGCAGCAATCTGTAACTGAGCTAATGGAGTAACCAACGCTACCAAGGGGATGGATCGTCTCCATGGCATTTAATCTACAGTCCCCAGTGACAGTAATTTTTTAATTTCCTCTTTGCAGATGCTTGCAAATGCAGTATCAACATAAAGAACATTTTCCTGATAAAGGTTCTACAGGATCTTCCCCCTATACAGTTTTATTGCTCCTGATTGTTCTCCAAGGTAACAATATCCATGGCTCAAGCTCTAAGACAGGTAGTCATGGCAGCCCCTGCCTCACAGCTGCATCTCAGCTAGGTCTCCTCAGAACATCAAATATGTATGCCGTTACGTTATATGGTGTGCTGGTTGGATGAAAATAGCTGGCATAAAAGCACCTCTAAACTTCCATTTTGACCATCAATGATTCAGTACAGCTCAGTTAAAAATGAATGCCCAAAGCCCTTAGAATCCCAACAACAGGTAGGTGTTCCTATCTGAAAACCTGGATGAAGAAAAGTTTGAACATGATGGTGGGGAAACATGTCCTCTTACCTTCACACTAATCTGGGACAGAAAAGATGACTTTACACTTCCAGGTTGAAAGAGGATTCAGTTCCTGAAATTCTCACGGTTTCCAAACATATGAAGGAACATGTTAGCTCGCATGCTATTCTGATATGTCTAGAAAAGTCTGAAAAGTCTACAAAGTCCTGCATAGAAATGTTCTTTCTGCCCACTAAGTCTTCCAGTTTTTTTGGCTCCTGGTCTCTCTTTTAAATAAAAGAGATAAAGCAGCCTAATCTGCCTTAACAGATTATTAATTTTTCTTTTAAGTGTTTCACTTAAAGAAACCTGCAAACCAAGACTTTTTCAGCTGCATTCCCCTTTCAAGGCAACATCCCTCACATTCCTGGCTCAGTCATATACTTGGAGGTGTTTTGAAAGGAAAATAAGCCATTAATTGTTAAGCCAAAGGAGAAATCCAATTTTGAAATATATATTAATTTTTACCACAAAGTACTCTATCTTAAGCATAGGAAGGTCAGTGTGGTGAAATGTGATTAAGCACCAAGACATGAGGAAAAGCCAGCAGCTAAGATGATACCAGCTGATACACAACAGATGTAAAAGAGACATACATCTCTTTCCTGCCATGCTGCTATAAAATCCAGTGTTAAGTAAAACTAAATTAGAATGTATGGACAAACTTCTATTTCATTTTTTATGGCTCTTTTTTAAAATGAGTCACTTTGATGATACTTATAATGCAACATACCAATTAAAAACACGCAGACTTAAGATATAAATCAAATCAATGCCATCATCTCACTTTATTACAGTTAAAGCTGTCAAGTTTTCCATTAAACCAGTACCAGTTCCAGACACTTCAAATCAATTACAATGAAGTCCTGAACATGAAATATTTCATAAGCATCCATTTACAGAAGAACCAATATTGTGCCTATTGCAGAATCAGTGTTTTCCTCCTCTTGCCCAGCTAAATGAAAGAAAAATTGGGAACTAAAACCAAAATTCTGCAGGACATATTTGATGGGAAAACAGGCTGATAAATGAGGGAATCTTCACTTCCCTCCTTCCTCCAAAATCTGTCAGCTGTCATGAAACTGATAGTAGTATTAAATGAGATGAAGGAAGAAGAGAACATCAAAAAGGATGTCTCTGAGACTCAGTCTCCTGGTCATGTTTCCAAAGAAGAAACGGTAACATTTTATAAAAGCCTTTACAGTTTTCACTGGTATGTGCTTAGAAACAGCTGTATGAATCACTACAGAAGATTTTGTATAAAATAACCAAATGAGAAGTATTATTGCTCAGACTTTTAAGCACAGAGCATTCTACTAAATTATACTCCATTCCTTTATAAAAAAGAGAGGAAAAATCTTTAGAAGTGGTAATCATTAATATCACAAGCCTTCTTTGCTTTGCACTTAGAAATACACAAAATATCAACAAAGTATTATTTGTACTGAAAATTTCTATTAATCATCTATAGAATGCAGATAATTGAGTTTATTAACTAGCACTGAAACAGCTCAGTGAGAAATGTGGTAACTCAACCTGAAAAGATTGCATACGTATGCACTCTTTTCTTTCATTCAAAGCCTCTGACTAAAAGACACAACAACCCATAGTGGTCACTGCAAGTTCTGGACTCGTAACTGAAGCTGGCCACCACCTCTGGGCCTGCCCTGCTTTCCTTGTTCATGTACTGTGCAGCTGGGCCCTGGCTGGCGAGACCCTGCCCTGCTGTCCATGCTACCCCACTCTCTGCTCCTAGCTCCCCAGAAACGGGGGGACTGCCAGGTGCTCTGTGGCACACAGCCTCTTCCCTCCACTAGTGTGTGGCACTGCTTACGCTCCTCAGGGACGGGCCTACAAACTCCCTGTGAAGGTCAGCCATAACCAGTTGTGTGGAACAGCAAACACTGCAGTATCAAACAGTCAAATCCAAAATGTTGCAGAGAAAATAAGTTCAGACACCAAGCAAAGAGTAAAGTCACAAATTTCTCCAAAGACATAGGACTAAGGATTTTAAAGACAACACATCTACATCCATGTTAAAAACCACAATTAAACATTCAGATTTTTAAGTACTATTCTTAAATGCTCTCATCATGTTTAATCTTAATAAGCCAAAACACACTGTGCTTTGAGATACAGAAGAGACTATGACTTCATCCTTAGTGAAAATACTAATCTTCCTGGATGGAGAACAAACAGCAGTAAATGTGCATTTCCAGACTTTGAAATTTAACTGTTTGGAGAACTGAAACACCATAGCCTTTGTTACTCCTTGAGAGAGAAAAAATTTACTCTCTGTAGCAGCCAGGGAGTTAGGTCAACAATTCGGAGTGCTCCTTAGCAATAATGATCCATTCCCTCTACAATTTGTCACTTGCATAATTTCTGGTTGTGTTTCTAAAAACCTTGAATGTAATGGCAGCCGAGGTAGCTCACTGACAGTTTCTCCATAGCTAAATTATAACTACTGGCATCATTTTAACAAAATGAAATTCAGCCACAGGTGTGCTAGGAATAAACCTTAAGAACATTATCATCTGCAGGATTACAACTGTTGGAAACAAAGGTGAAGGCCTGTATTGCTACTGGAAAAACAAAACACAGACTTCTTTTTGTCAGCTGAAGCCTGGACAAAGACTGGCAGAAAAAAGCCAGTACCTTGTTTCTCCACAGGTAATCAAAACCTTAAAATAGTTACAGAAAGTATAGTCAGACTGTATGTCTCAAAAATCCTTATTAACTGCCTAGAAATGCATAACAAATTATTTCCAATTTTTTTTAGAGAAAATTGTGATCTAGTACAGAGGTTAAGAGACAGGAATTTCTGAGCTTTGATCCCATTTCCAGGTGTGTTCTAGGGTAAGCCATTTGATGCTTCTGTCTCAACTTCCCTTTTGGAAAAATTATGATAAATGAGAAATTGAATGTGTTATGAGTTTTACATAATTAGTGTTGAAAAAATGCCTTTGAAGAAGAAAGGCTCTAAATAAATGCCAGTCTGATACAAATCAAAGATCAGTGTAATCAGAAGAAAGAAAACAGCATTTTACTAATTTAATAGTGCATAGATAATTCCCTTTCAGTTAATCCAGTTGTTTTCACTGGCTGATCAGAGGTCATTACACAACCTCATTATTTTTGTACCATTACTTATTCCAACATTATAAATGACGTTTCATAACTTAACTGACATCAATAACTATTTGTATGTTTTAGGCAAGAAAGTACAGCCTCTAAATGAGGAAACAATCTAGCTCTTACAGAAATTACTTCCAGTCATCACACGCAAAGTACAAATACAAACAATTGGTGAGTTACAATGAGACTGTGAGAACAGGAAAGCTTTGTTGCCAGTCACATACCCGCCTTTAATATAGTCAAGGAATGAAACTTCTGTTTCAATTAGGAAGGAAAGCAATGTTACCTGAAAGCAAATAAAAGAGAGTCAGATATGAATTGTCATTTCCCAGTTGAACAAATAGGAGACATAGGCGCAGTGTTTTTGGAGGTGAAAAAGGAGATGTAAAAACTAATGAAACAGTTTCAAAAAACAGTTTTGAGAGGAAAGAGACAAGTTCAGAAGTCTACTACAGCTGTGGTTTTTTCAGTTGTTGTTTTGTTCTGTTTCATTGTGTGGTGTTCTTAAGTGAAAGACGAGGGATGAAAGGTCATTTTCCAGGGCTTGTTACCACATACATGTTTTGTGATTACTGTGTGCTACCTCTCTATTTGAACATTAGAGGCCAGACGATAATACATCCATTCTTTTTGAATCACTTACATTGAGCATTTTGTTTTAAGAACTCAGTTACAATTATTCACGTCATTTCTCATCTCACATTAAAAGCGGTAGTGAGTGTTGATGCAAGCCAAGAATGGAGAAAAACTAGTAAATTATAGATATAGATAAAAATATTTAAAGTGGAACATAGCATATAAAAATGCAAAGGTACGAAATGTCTTCACTCTCAGCTCTGATCATTCAGGAACTTCATGGGTGCAAGACACAAGCTGTGCCTTAAAGTGTTACAGGCACTTCCAGTGCCCAAGACAGAAAAATTTTAACTCAAGTGGAAAAGATCTGACATTCAAGATTTCCATATACTGCACAAAAGTCACAAAGCAAAGAATGAAATTCGTATTATTTTTGTTTTATTTATAAGATGACACAAAAATTCTCTCATGCTTCTCTCAGGCACTCAGTGAAAACTGCTTATGCAACTATTCAAAAACAGGTTCACTGACAGAGATAAAAGAAATAAAGAGTTGGATTCTTGCCCATAAAAACAAAATTGGAAATATTCCTGTGATGTAAACTTGTATTCAGAACAAGATTACAGATAGTAATTTTCTTCTATCCTACTTCCTTTGCCACAGCTTCTCTGTGGTTTTCAGTGGCTTGCAAAGTTTAAAACCACCAAATTCTCTACTTGAGAACAGAAGACCATAACACAGTTCTACCAGACTATCAGCAGCTTAGTCTTAAATGTAAGACTAAAATTTCTACGTATTTTTGCACTTCACAGTAATTTTAATGGTTCATCTGTTATTACACACGGCCATCTTGTTCCCAATTAATTTATACAAATGCTTTCAGTGAATTTCATTTCAAAAGGTAAAAAACAAAACTAGACAATACTTTCCATGAATGGCCAAAGTGTTTACTTCCATGTAGACAGTAACTACCAATGCCACAATTTCTGTACAATGAATTTTAAATTTAACTGCTTTGTTTGAAACTAAGCATGTATTCAAAAACATTTCCTCTTAGTATGCAGTTTGTATGTCTGAAATTAAGACGACCTCCTAAGTAATACTGAATTGAGATGGCAACACTATCAATGTATTCTGTAAAAGCAGCAGTGAGATAGCAGTCAATGATCAAATACCTTGAGTGAATGACAGAAAGAAGTAAAAACAAAGCTGCAAATAAATATACAGGAAAGTGACCATTTGGAGAAGCTTAAGGGAAGACTGAAGGCAGAATAGAAGTAAGGGCAAATGGGGAAAAAAGGCTTGATAAAGACATTATAAAAGCAATGATAGAGAATACTGGTAAAGAAGGAAAGAAAATTACTAACATCAAACCATTTGTTATATACTTCCACATAATTTGAGACAAACAATAAAACAACACAGTTGATTCTGTCTGCCCAAAGATGAATAACATTTGCTCTTTCAGATGCAGAACAGTTCAGCCTAACAGAACTTTATTTTAACACCTTAAAGTGCGCGGAATATACTAGG
>VXAV01007875.1:75886-86822 GCA_013399715.1 Alectura lathami | reverse complement strand
TCCAAACATGTAGAGTAAGCATTAGCACTAATGAGATTCACAAAACATTCCACCTTATTTGTTCTATGTATGAACATTCACACATCACGTTTGAAAGAGGCTGACGTACTAGCATTTCCCTCAGCTGCTAAACAAGGCAGAACTGTGGCACAGCAACTTTTCTCTATTACCTACACTCCAGTTCTGGCCACTGTGTATTCATACATATTTAAACACATGTGCATTGAAAACCCTGAAGTTTAACAATAGAAATAATGTCTTACCTTCCATCTCTATCCCAATCATACACTTCTACTTTAATTGTCCTAAAAAAATTTAAAAGAGAGAAAAACCCTATTAAAATTTATTTTCAAACGTACTATAATTGCCTTTATTACTTATATTTTAATAGCATTTGGATACATCAATTGTGCCAAAGCCAGAAGACAAAATTCTCCAGTGTTTCTCATTGTGAAGAAAATAGCAAGTCACTCAGGTTAGCTGATATAAATTCATAAATGAATAGTAAAATATGGTAAATGCTAAGAGAACAAGTAAACACATTAGAAGTATAGTTTACTTGCTGGTGCTCTGAATTTTCTGTTTGGTTGGGTTTTTTTTTTTTTTTTTTTTGGTAATTGAATCTTTAAACCTCGAAGCATTATCAGAGTTTTTAAGAATGTTAACAAAATGAGACTTAGTGGGATAGTTTCTTGGCATATGCTACTGTCTGGAAAAGATCTATCTACTATGGGGTAGTAACAACTTACAGGAAAAAAAAAAAAGTGTCCATATTTGTGAAGAAGAGAAGGGTCTTCTCTCAAGAAGAAGAGAACTTGAGATGGTCATTATGAAACAAAAATTCTTAGACAGCATAGAACAAGATTAAAAATAATACAATACAAAGTAATGCACACTTCCATAGTTCTATTCCATACACTTTGGTCCTTAAATGAAAATAACAATGTCAGAACAAAACAAAACTTCAGTGTGGTAGACAGCATTAACCTCTGCTAAACGTTCTGCAGTGGTGAAAAATGAAAACTGTGTGATTCACTCAAGATTTTCTGAAGGCCCTATCTGTGGCTGCAGACAAAAGAAATCCATAGTACTTTTACTCCCCGTAAGCTCCCTTTTGCTCCACAATAGAGGAAAAAATGAGCTGCTCGGCTGTCTGACCAAAGAGAAAAGTGCAGCATCATTTTTTTTAATTCCCATGAAGTTAACAGAATAGCATTTTAGTTATTTCATCAGATCATATATTAGATAACCACCAAATTATGCAACATAACCGTGACTCTGGCTTCCTAGGATGAAATGGGACAAGCAGATCATGGAATTGTGGGTGGAAATATGGACAGAGCTCACTCAGAAGCATAAACTAACTGTGGAGAAATTGTTGTACCTAAATCTAGAATGAATGTTTACTGTGATATAGATTCTTAGCAATTACATTCTTCTCACCCTTCAATGTCTATCACAGAACCCAGAACAACATCACCTGATCTGTGAACTTACTATCTGCCAGAGACTTTTCGGGTTTGTGTTTTTATGTACTACCAAACTGATGGTAGGAATCTAATCCTCACCTTTGGAAATTAAAGATTTCATATTAAAAAAAAAAGCAAACAACGATGACAAAAAGCTTTGGATGCCTCTTTTGGACCATCAGCAAATACTAATTTGAATTTGACAGCCATAGTGTGTTTCTTGATTTCAAATATGATTATTACAGGCAGGATTATAAAGTTTCATGGAGTTTTTTATTCATAAAGCATTCACTGAGCACATTAAGTAGAATGAATTCA
This sequence comes from Alectura lathami, assembly GCA_013399715.1. Classification (NCBI taxonomy): domain Eukaryota; kingdom Metazoa; phylum Chordata; class Aves; order Galliformes; family Megapodiidae; genus Alectura; species Alectura lathami. Next base: position 85,035 of record VXAV01007875.1, on the reverse strand, counting down.
AAACACAATTAACGTGGGAAAACAGTAGTTACACAACAATTTGAGGCATGCCATTATATTTTCCAATTCTCTTCTGGAATGCTGGAGTTATTTCAATATTGCATCTACCACAGTATCTTTTTTTTTTTTAATTATTATAGAAGCCTTTTCTTCAACATGACGAACGGTGCAGTGTACAGAGACTAGCTTCATGAGCACTATTTTGCTTTCCATTATGCACAGAAACCCATATACCAGCTAAAAATTCTATTTGAATAGAATTTACTTATGATGAAATCAAAGCCTGTTTTTGCATCTGAGAGAGAAACCAACATCAATGAGAACAACTGAACCAAGTGCTTCGCAAGGAGAGTGTTAGGAATGGAGGAGAACCCTACTTCCTTCCATTTGAAGCAACGCAACACCAACTACAGGAAGAGTATGACAGGCAGAATAAAGTAGGTATGATCCAGTAGGAAGTACTAAGAATGGCTGTTCCCAAAGAGGATGATTAAAAAAAAATCCACTTCCCCAGTAAAAAATCATGTCAATTAGGTTTTGACCTTTCAATTTTTAATAAGCAGCTTATAAAGACAGAACTTTATTACTGTGAAAGTATTCTGCTTAGCTTAGTGACTATAAGCACTTACTCTCCTGCTTGTTCAATATTGACTACTTAGATTAAGTCAAGTGAAGCACAAGCCAGTAAAAGTGTTGGTTTCTGTCCATATCCTGGCATTAGCTAGTAAATTACAGCTTGAAGGGATGGCTCCCAAAAGACTAGGCCTTCATGGTAATGGATTAAAATAACTTTACTTCATGTATTTCACTGAATAATTAGTTTAATACAGTAATGTAGTTATGTCATAGCAAAACCATGTGCTACAGTAACAGGAAATGCACATGAATGAATGGCAGTTACATACATACAAGCTGAAAATAAAAATTGAGGTAGAGAAGAAAAGTAACTACTTATATTCTAAACTAAAGATTATTTCAAATATACACTCACAGGGGAACTACCAATTCAAACAAAGTCTTACTTAACCTCCCTACATGCAACAATACGTTCCAACTGGGCTTCTGCTGATGGGACTGAGGGCTAGAAGAATGTAATACGGAACCCTCTGCTTCTTAACTGATCATATGAAATACTTCTAACTTCAGAAAGATAATAAGATACGATCATACCAAACTCAACTTAATAAAACAGATGTTTAGGGGGGTACAAGGCATTCAAACTGTATTTCTGACCTTTTGCCATTGAAATACCCAGACAAGTACATTTTGAACCTCTTGGATTTTCCATCCTTTATCTTTCACTGAGTCAAAGTAAAGCTGAATTCTATCTTGGTGCTTGTATCCATCTATCTACTATGTGCAGCCTACTCTTACTCTTCTTCTAAACTTCATATATTATTTCTTTTGGATTTCCTTCATTATTTCCATCTAAATCTTATTCTATACATTGTGAAAAGAATTATGACTAATGCTAAGTCTATACTTCTTTAGAGTCTTACTAAAATAATGTCAGTACTCCAGATTTCAGGTAGTAAGGATAGGTAAATTAGTAGACATTTATCTGGTTATATAGTAACAGCAGCAATATCCCAATTCAGTTCAAAAATGTCCATAATGACAGCAGAACAACAAGTCATCATCAGCAACTTAAACATTTTTCTCGCTGATATTGTTAGAAGTCAGCATGCCCATTTTTAAGGAGTCTAAAAATATCCATAATTCCTCAACTTCACTAACGACTTTGCGATTGTTGGTAAAACACTGGTAAACTATGGTTTATGAACACATTTCTCAAAGATGTATCCTTCAGCATGGAACCACTGAAAACTTCAAATCTTAACAAGATGAGGATTAACTTCTGGCTTTCTCACCTATTTATCTACACATTTTAAATGTTTTCATTTATCAGCATCCTCTGACATTACAATGTCAACCAAGAAAGTCATATCATCGGTGTATATTTTTTCACTGAAACATTATAAAAAAATCCTTGTATGTATTAGTAACAGTCGCCATTCAAGTTTGTTTGTTTTTTTCTTTCCAACTCTTTCCTAATCACTACAGAGAGTTAAATCACTGCTAACATTTCCTACAGATTTAGCATACTGGTTTTATTTTTGTAAATTTAATGTGGTGTTTTGAATACATAATATCCTTTCAAAATGCTGACTAAATAACTTAAATATCTTCAGTAACAGAATTGTTTAAAAAAACTTATCTATCAAACAATACATGAGTTAGGAAAAAAATATGTATATGCTATGAAGCTTAACCTATAGCTTACCGGTCATAGTCTCCATTACACAGTGCTCTGACAGAAATCTTGAATGCCTGCCATACTGGATTTAACGTATTTTTTACGACTTCTGTTTTGTGGCAGATTGTAAAACTGCAAGAAAAAAATATATATTTATTTAGTAAGTTATTTAGTTTTTATTTTGTGTCACTAAACATGGAATAAAAAGAGTTGTAATCTGTATTCACTGATACACTGCCCATAGAAAGTTTAAGCTAAGAAAATAAGAGTTGTGAAGTCCAGGAGAAAGGAGGCAAGGAGAAGTGATGAGAACAGACCTGTTTGGGAGTGATCACGGACTAGGGTGCTACACAACTCTAAATCTAAAATGTTTTTAACCATCACTTGTATGCAAATTACAGCCAATTCAGTGAGTTAGTCCAGGGAAGAGCACTCTCCATCCCACTTGTTTAAACAGGCCTTGTACAGCCTTAAAACAGTCTCAGATCCAGAAAGTAGTCTGGAGAGGATTTGACTTGCTTAGCAGTTAAGAAACACAGCCAAAGGAGTCTTGGCTTTCTGATGCTTGTTCCCCATATTTTTTTTTTTTTTTTTTAAACCAAGGCTGCCTCAGGTAAAACACATAAGCCTCCAGCAGATTGCATTGTCATCTTCTCTCAAATGAAATATAGTACTATACTCTGCTTTCTCTAAATGATGCAAAATTAAAATACTTTTCTATCCTAATCTTGGTTGGTTAATCGTTCAAAAGAAAATAGGAGGCAAGGTCACTGATGAAATCAATATTGAAATTCTACATACAGATGGAATTAGAGTTCTCCTTTGAAGGAATATGTTCCGTAAGTTCCAAAGGTGTATGTTTTTATCTGGACTATTATTAAGAAGGCATGGCAAAAAAAATGTTTTCTATTTGAGATATTTTTGAATTCTATTTCCAAGAACACTGTCAAAAAAGTAAAAGATATTTCCAAATTTGCAACATAAATTTTTTTACCTAAAACAATGTATAAGCATTAGCATATTCTGCAGCTATGATTTTCTTTGAGTATTCTATTTAAATTAAAGATATTAGATCTTAGCAAAACTCATGCTGTTTAAGTATTTTTATTATGACTAATTTTTACTGTGTTCTATATTTAGCATACATTCAACTCTTAAAACTGTTAGCCGTAGTATTTGATGTTTGTTACAATAGTTTTACATCTATGCTGCATAACATGATATATTAAAATTCAATAAACATAAAAGAAATGCAGCTTAATCTGACAAATGTAAAGAATGAAAACTATATGACCATCTGCAAATAAATAGACCATCTGCAAATAAATAAGTTGCCTACTGTTTAGGAGCAGAAATATTTAGCAGGCATCTACCTGCCATCTTCATTACTTCGATGAAATACCAGGAAGGGATCAGATTTCCCAAAGAAGTCCTTCTTGTCTAGTTTGTTCGCACAAAACTGCATTAAAACTGAATCCTGAAATTGATAATACAGAAAAATTAAAAAGAGCATGCAGTTTGCTAACAGAAAATTAAGAATATCATTGACTACTAAGCATACAAATAGAAAACAAAGTGAATGAGTGGTATCTGGCTTCTAGATGTTCTCCACTTATTCACATTCTTGCAAATGTCCTTACGGTGCAGCTTGAACTGCTAAAACCAAGGATTTATCCACAGAATTGTCCAAAGGGAGTTCTATGCTAAATGCCTCTGGATGTTTCAAGTACTTTGTGACATCCAAAGCTGCATTCTGAGGGATGTTGACGAAAGACAAAGAACATGTTAGAGTTAATTTAAAAACCTCCAATGAGACACAAAAGCGACTTAAACCTGCAGTTTTCTGCTCCTGCAGACCGTAAAGCAAATGGTTTTGCAGCTTGCTACTAATAGTACAGAAGTTTCCAGAAAAAGAGAATAGAAGGTACCAAATACAGCCGCAAACTGGTAGACCACACACTATCATCAGATAGAATGCACTTACGAGCTCTGATGGAGTTGGCCAGTGTCACTGTGAGGCCACTTTCAATTATCTTTGGAATGTCCCGATCTGCTGAGCTTGCAGGGACTGGATACAAAGTCCAGTTGGAGACCATTAGTGTACCCCAGGGGTCAATAACACGGCCAGTAATATTTAACGTCGCCATTAATAAGACAGAGCAGACCCTCAGCAAGTTTGCAAACAATACAAAGCTGGAAGTAGTGCTTTCTCCACCAGCTGGCTGTGCCGGCATTCAGAGGGACCTGTACAGGCTGCAAGAACAGGCCAACATGAACATCACAGAGTTCAACAGAGGGAAATGGACTTCAGGGGGAATAAGCCCAAGCACCAGCACAGGCTGCAGGACTAACGGCTTGAAAGCAGCTCCACAGAAAAGAACTGGGTGGGCCTCGTGGACACCAATCTGACCATGAGCCATCAGCCTGGCCCTGGCAGTAAAGAAGGCCAGCAGCTTCCTGGGCTCCAACAGGAAGAGTGCTGAAAGAAGGCTGAGGGAAATGATTCAGCACTGGTGATGCCATACCTGGAGTACCGTGCTCAGTTCTGAGCCTCCCAGTACAAGAATGGAAAGGACATACTGGAGCAATTACAGGAAAAGGGTTGCTAAAGTGATGGAGGGACTGGACCGTCTCTCATATGAGGAGGGGCAGAGAGAGCTGGGATTCTCTTAGCCTGGAGAGGAGAAGACTCAGGGGAACCTTATCAATTTGTACAAATACCTGACAGAAGGAAGTAAACAGTATTATTGGTATTCAGTGGATGGAAAAGCAGCAATAGGTACAAAATGAAATACAAAAAAAATCAATTTAAATAAAAGAAAAAAAAGGCTCTTCACTGTGAGGGTGGTGAAACACTGGAACAGGGAGACTGTGGAGTATCTTTGAACATACTCAAAACCTGACTGCATGGAGCCCTGAGAAACCTGCTCTAGAAGAGCGGGAGGGTTGGGTGAAATGATCTCCCAAGGTCCCTTCCAACCTCAGCAATTAAGTTATTCTAAAAATCTTTGTTATTCTAAATATGAGCTATCAATTTTGTCAAAAAAATATATATATCTGAAGATCAGATAAGAATTAATCTAAATAGTAAATAACCTTAGAAAGGAAAATATCCCAAAGAAAGTATGTGACAGCTGGTGAGGCAGAGCAAGAGACAAGAGATTGTGAGAGATAATGCACGAGAGATCATGCATGATAGAAAATGCAAGAGATTGTAAGAGAGAGAGAGAGAGAGAGATTGATTCCCAAATTCATCGTAAGCTCCCTTCAGTGCTTTTGAACAAAAGTCATCATATATGCAAGTTTTGTAGTGGGGTAAACCTGGAAGAACATGAAGGCCTTGGAATGCACCTACTGTTTATCTTCATTAGAAAGGAAAGAAAACAATCCTGTTCCAATTATGGGCTTAGTGACATATTTGTGACCATTGAATAGCATGTTGTAACTGAGATAGCAAGGCTAGTCTTGAAGGGTAAACCAGGCTATCAGGAAAAAATATTCTGCAGTCTTCTAAGGTTACTTGTAAATGCTCAGAGTGATGGCAAACTAATCCTAGGAATTGCTACTGGGGAGTATAATTTCTGCAGGAAAACAATTAAATGATATGTCCATTTTGCAATTCAATAACGTGTTCACATTTTGATCAGTAATTATCAAAATATTGAGCCGAAGTAAAACAAAGGGGAAAGACAGGCATTTTCCATGACTGTACTTACCATCTGTACTAGTAACACAAGCATTTCCTATTGCTCTATAAGAGCTATCACTTACTGCCACCTTTCACATCACCAGCTTTGATAACACTTTGTAGTTACTGATTGATTCTCTGGTAATGAAAGAAGTGTGAACACAAGCTGAGAGACACTGTGTAGAGCAATGGCAAAGTTAGTACCCACCCCCAAGTAAGTCAAATATTTGTGTACAGAAAAAAATGACAGAGTAAGAAGCTAATTTCTTGAATTGTAGTTAGATTGTTTTTTTCATTTAAATCTGACAGACGAGAAAGAAGAGCATTAGGATCCTTCTTAGGTAAAAAAAGGCAACAGCAAAGGACAAAAATCAAAGCCTAGCTAAAGGTGGCAGAGTTGGGAATAATCTATCCTGACACTTTCTAGTTCAAGAACATAAATTTTTCTGGTTCCAATTGCTATCAAAATTTGAAAGAAAATTAAGTTTCCACTGCTTTTTCCAAAAATCCTGTCACAAAAAGGCATGCATTTTGTAAGTCTGTTATTTCAACACTCAAAATTAGCAGACAAAAGGCAGTGTGTATGAGAGCACTCCCACAGGCACTGTTAATGGGAATTAAATGAGACTGAGGTGGAGCACCCTGATAGCTTAACTGCGCAGGACTGGTAGGCTGTCTGACAAAGGCAAGTAAGACTCTAGCCTGTGTGCTGTTCAAATGTATCAGTTCTGCTGAGAAATAATACAAATGTAACTAAGCTAGAAAGAAGGCACAAAATTAAGGATTTCTTTCTTATAGAAGATATTTCTTCTAATGAACTTGAGAAAATAAGACCTAAACAGATGAACTATTGGATATATCAGTAAAAAGAGGGACATTACTACTGCAGAAATAGCATACTAACAGCTTATGACCCAGTATGAAAGTTAGAAGTTACAAAAAATGAGAAGCTTTACCCTAGCCCCCAACACCACCAAACTGCTAAGCCCCAGAAACAAATCTCTTCAAGCCTTAAGGTATTTCTGTAGGTTTATGCATCTAATCATACTCTCCAGATCCCCTGGATCTCACCTGATACTATTGCTTTCCTCATTTAAGATTTGCTATCTTGCCGTTGCAGACTCTTCTAAGATACACTCTACAGCCTCCCTCCTCATTCGATGTATACCATGCTTTGACTAACTCCCTCTCCTTCAGATTCCAACCCTTCTTTATCACCCCATATATAAATCCTTCCTTATTTTTCCTTCCAGTCTCCGTCTCCCTGTGATTTATGGCTTGCTGCTAGCTCGTTTGGTGCTGGGAAGCAACAGAGCTGGCCTGGCTCCAGGTGCTTTCTGACCAGTAAGATCTCTCCTCTGTTCAATCTACTTCTCCATGAGCCCCTAAGAGGAGGAAAAGTGGTGATACACTTTGGGATGGTCATGACCACTCCAAGTCTCTCCTGTTAAGCAGCCAAATTCCCCCCTGTCCCCCACACACTGAGATGTCCTTTTGCTTTCTGTTAAATAAGCTGGCATCTGCCATTAGCAGATCAAGCCAGTCTTCACTTTCAGAAAACTGTTTAAACTATTATTTTACAGAGATACTTTTAAATATCTAAATAGCCTTTTCCAATATACATTAATTTCACATCTCTTTAAATAACATGACTATTAGCACATATATATATTTAATTATAAGGTCAGTTTTACTGTGATGATCATGCAGCATCATTATTCCGTAATGGAAATGTAACTCCACAGCTGGAAGAAAAGGATCTTTGTTAAAAATCGGATGATAAGAGATTAAAATGTGATTACTTGGAGAACAAAAGACTAGATTTAAGACTCATTTAAGAATCAAAAACTTTGTGCTTCAAGTTGTTTTCTGCTTATTTTTTTTACTACATAAAGCTAAGAGTAACTGATAAGGAAAAAAGATCCTAACTTATAGATAACACAGAATGGAAATTTAGACATTTTACTTTTGACAGTCTGATGCAGTGTAAATCACAATCATTTTCACTTTGTTTTTCAAAAAGTAATGAACACAAACTTACTCGGCAACAGCTCAGCTCCTCTGCTGTCACTATGACGGTTCCACATTTCTTCCCAGGAATGCCTCTACAAAAAAATACAACCACAGCAACTCAGTACTTCAACAGGTACATTTATGAAAGTTACCCCTGACACAGATAAACACAAGGCAAGCTTTCAAGTCACAAAACTGATGGCATGCTATGAAGTTTCACTCCTCTGTGAAAAGGAGTGTGAGTCCTTTTTACACAGGACTCACTTGCTTGAGCAGAAAAGTTGGTAAAGTGAACCGTTAAGTAAGTTCCATACTCCTTCTGATTTGCATGAAACAAAATAATTTTAAATGGTTTTAAAAGAAATAGCATAAGAAGTTTAAATAAGATGAAATAACAGTATCAGAAATTCTATTTTCTACTCCCTTATTAACATTTTATTTAGAGATGACCCTACAACTTACAAATTTATGAAAATGATCCTTTCACTCATTTTCCTTAAACAAAATGCCTAAAATAAATTTAAAACTAAACATTAGCCTCATTTTTACAGAGACACTTACTCTGAAATGTTTATGAAGACACATAATAATTTCACCATAACATAGAATCATAGAATCATAGAATGGCTTGGGTTAGAAGGGACCTCAGAGATCATCTAGTTCCAACCCCCGTGCCGTGGACAGGGCTGCCAGCCACTAGCTCACCAGATCAAACTGCCCAGGAACCCATCCAGCCTGGCCTTGAACACAGCCAGGGATGGGGCAGCCGCAGCTTCTCTGGGCAGCCTGTGCCAGCGCCTCACCACTCTCTCAGTGAAGAATTTCTTCCTGATGTCCAACCTAAACCTCCCCTCTTCCAGTTTTAGCCCATTTCCCCTTGTCCTACCATTATCCACCCGTGCAAAAAGTCAGTCCCCCTCCTGCCTGTAAGCTCCTTGTAAGTATTGGAAGGCTGCAATGAGGTCTCCCCAGAGCCTTCTCTTTTAAAAGCTAAACATCAGATAGAGTAGTTATAAAATTAATTATAATTCACCCAAACAGCAAACAAGGACAGGCTGCTGCAATGTCAGGAAGCAATAAACAGACCCTTAGCATAAAGAACAGTGCAGAAACAGAAATGTCACATATAATCTGATCATATTCAATGCCAGCACCCTTTTTTTTTTAGGAAAAAAAAAAAATATATATATA
>VXAV01007875.1:52629-75880 GCA_013399715.1 Alectura lathami | reverse complement strand
AAAAAAAAAATATATATATATATATCTATTCAGATACAACTTTTTGTATAATGCTGCCATATCCTTATATCTATTAGTGTGTCCATTAGCACATGGCTTTGCAAGAACTACTGGATTTTGTTTTCAAAGCAAACGTTATTGCTTATGATAATTTTATTTCTAGTTCTTTATTTCCATCCTTCTTTCTTGAAATTAAATATTAATTTGAATAAATTTACTTTCCAAGGAGACACTGAGGTAAAATTAGATTTTCAAATTGACTGTATTTTTCAGGTTTTTCAGAGAGAACCAGAGGGCACTCATGTCCTTCTGTTATGACACAGTACCAATGTAAACATCTACCGTTGTTCTTATTTTTGCTTACTAGTTTCCTTAATCCTTCTAAAATCTTTTACAATGCTCTAAAGCTTTAAATATGTCATTTTAACTTACAGGCAACACAAAATCATGTCTGCAACCTGTGGATATGGGACACAGAAGAGAGCAAGAGACAGAGGATAGACAGGGGAAGAGGAGGGGATAGGAGGGGAAATAAAGGGGGTGGGGAGGGAAGGAAAAAATTAAACTGGTGAGAAAATAGTTTTTTGAAGGAGATCAAAGTTTAGAAATAATGAAGAGAGGAGCAAAGACTTATGTAAACTCATGTAAAGATTTGGAAGCTCATCAAAACTCTTGTCCTGAACGCGATGTTGAAGACTATTAAGAATACGTCAGGAACGGTGCTCCAATGCCACTGCAGTAATCACAGAAATGTGCGACTCCCCTCCTTAACCTAGCACCCTCAATGTAACAAGGGAAGTCTGATTTCACAGAAAAAAAATAGTAAATAGGGAAGCCACTCCAGTTCTTTATATGAAATTTTGACTGACAATTTAAATACGTACAAATCTGGAGGCACTCTTCCATGTAATGTGGCTTGACTTATAAAGCACAATACACATTAAGACCAAACGAGAATTTTCTAAAAACAACAGAAGAAAGAATCTGGTCACTGCAAATGTTATACGGTATGATTTATAGTTTCATCTTCTTCTAATGGTCTGGTTTTAATCTGTCACACCTTCCATGGTATGTTGACTTGTAACCTCAGATTTTCAAAAGATGAAAAAACTGTATTCTTCTGAAGCTTCAAAAACTTTTTAAATTTGGTAATAAGAGCAGCAGCTAAAATGACTCAGTTATAAGAGTGATCCTGAACTTACACGGACAAATGTTTCATGGAGCGAATGACCATGACCCATGTTTTGACAGGTAAGGAAGAAACAGAAATCTCAGAAGCATAACTAAAACCCCAGAAGGGCCCAGCACCACGATTCTGCAGGCTATGGCACTCAAATACAAAGCACCAGTATCAGAATTACCATTGCCTGAATGAAACCACTTCCTACAGAGACATCTGAGTCCAGGATGGACTTGAATCGGTACTAGGGCTTTATGAGAGGTGGTCTAAGCAGTGACATTACATAGCAGCAAAAGCATCAAACACCTCTTTTGGTACAAAAAGTCCAACAGACTTGTCCCACTCCCAACAGGCTATGGTGTCACATGCTAGATCATGAGAAATGCAGAGCTGATCACCTCCCGAAGAGCTAGAGGACTGAAGGAAACTGCTAAGGAGCAATTTCAACTTCCTGCAAACTGCTTACCAAACAGTGACAGAGGAGAATCTTGTGCCACCCTGCTTGCAGACAGAGTACATGGCAGCCAATACCTGCCAGCCTCAGACTGAGATCTGCTGCATTTTGTCTTATGCACATGGAGGGCAAGGGAGGCAAAACCCAAAGATATGTGTGTCTGGAATCACCACTCTGAAAGATGGGGAAATTGGAAAGGCAATCCCTTGAAGGTATTTGGGTGGATACGTCAGTACAAAAGGGAACTCTGAGTAGACAGGAAAAGTACACACAGCTAGCCGAAATCACCTGGGCTAAGGTTTGGCTCAACTATCACCAAAGTTCTAGAGAACATGTGCATAACAAAAGAAAAAAGAATTCTGCTGTGATGGCTGGCGATGAAATGAAGAGATTAGCACCAAATTTCTTTACAGAACAGAAAAAGCTCCCATTATTCAGGAACTGAAAACTACCAAATTACCTCTACAGTTCGTGATGCTATTAAGTTTTGTATACTTGTCATGAGACTACAAGCCCGACAAAAAGACTGGGCCATTTGCAGACGCTAAAGAGTTTGTTCTCTTACAAATTCTCTTACAACTATTCATCAAGAAAATAAATCCTTAAATGTAAAGTCAGCACCCTGCCAAAAACTTCAGTGGTCACAGATGAGTCAAATGGAAATACTTTCAACTAGCAATAATGCCTGGTGAGAAAACACTAAAACAGAGTCAAGCTGGTCTTATCTCTGTATGAAAATGCATTACTTGTGGAGTAAGCATTACAGACCAGTCCTTCCAACTGCCAGGCAAATATTAACTAACTCTATCTTGCAGATGAGGTTATAAGAGTTCTGCCTGTGTAGATCCAGAATGTAGTGCCACTGCACATCTTCTTCAGCTTTAGTGAACATTCGGTTTTGAGCTGTCCTGGAATTGGTTCTATAGCACTGAAGTGACAATACAGTATTTATTTTCAGACAACCAGATTCTCTGGGTAGGATTCTCTGGAAAAGGTTACAGAACAGCATCTGTGGGGTAATCTGTGTTGGGTAGCCATTGTCAGCTGTAGCACTCAGTGCCAATTATCTGATATTCAGCTATAGGAAATGTGCTCCACTTGTGAGTAGGGTGCAAACTGAATAAAGGAAGGTAAAATGTGAGGAAGATCTACATGTAGAGTCCCACTGGTTTGAGAGCCTGTCCAGGTCCCTCTGGATGGCATCCATTCCTTCAGGGCTATCAACTGCACCGCTCAGCTTGGTGTCATCAGCAAACTTGCTGTGGGTGCACTCGATCCCACAGTCTAAGTCATTGATAAAGATGTTGAAGAGCACTGGTCCCAAGACGGACCCCTGGGGCACACCGCTCGTGGCCGGCCTCCACCTGGACGTGGATTGCCTCTCTTCAGGTCATTTCAAGTGCCTTTCTGGCAGAAGTTATGGCACAGGGTTACCTGAGGCCTCTCATACTATACAGAATGAAAGATTTTGTTGTTAGAAAAAAAGAAGCTTATAGAAAGATGCCCAAAAATGGCAAAATAATTGTGCAGTCTTTGAGGAGCAATATGAGCGTTGAACACAAAACCATAATCAGAAGTAAAATCCCCAGCAATACCTGCATGTCTCTAGACTGGGTACTGCCTTGAGGAGCTATTGTCTCCTTAGAACAAATGCTTCCATGACTGAGACACCATGTCTGCAGCACCACAATAAGCTTGAAAGGACACTGACTTAACAAGGACTGAAAAGGAGGACCTCGCCAGAGTCACTGGAAAAGTCAGAGAAAGATGACAATTAATCTGGGAATCTGAACATCTGAGGATAAACAGAGCCTCCAATTTGGCAAGCTAAAACTGCAGCGAGGCAGAAGATAGAACACTTTTCAGATCGTTAAAAAATTTACAGTCTTACTCCTAGATATAGAAAATCTAGCCCTCTGGCAGTCACAGCCACAGATAAGAGAATAGGACAAACATATAGGAAGTAACCATCCCAGCGTTCAGATATTTTTCTATCAATTATGTTGACAGCAAGACGACAGGGGAAAGAACTTCCCCAAACAGGCCAGTTGGCCCCAGCACAGCCTCATTAACAAGCAATGGCACTCAGATGTGAGTAACTAGAGTAGAACACTCATTAAGCTTTGCAATGGCTCTGCCTCATCAGTACAGGGAATCCTGACAGGCGTGTGTGCACTCAGTAGATCCCGGAAGGAATATTTCTCAGAATTACAAATGCAGATAGTATGATCTTTCCAGGAAGATGGAACATGCAAATATCTATTTCTGAATAATTTTAAGGAAAGTGATAATCTCCTGAGAGAAAAATAATGCTGTGCCGTTTCTGGAAGTAGACATTTTTGCACCTCATCCTTTCACGCTAATACAACTGGGGCGCGCAAGGTCAATCTGAGTAATTCTTACACAGAGCTTGTTTTGAGAAAGCATTTAATGGATTCAGTAACCCAATAGTTAAAGAGAGTAAAAATTACTGTTAAAATGACAAATTCCCCATTTCACCTGCCTTGTATGACTAGATTTATTTTCCAGGAGGAATTAGCCAGAGGAAGTGTTCCCATCTGTACCTACCCAGTCTGTAAAACAAAGCGCAGCACTACAGAATGTTGTGAACTCAAAGGCTCACAGGAAAGCCGGGGTAGCACACTACCACACCAGCAGCAACAGCCTTCTGCTGCAGACTACCCCAAAGTGGCAGCCCTTAACGGTATCCGAAACAGACAAGGAGCCTGAGGAGAGATCCTCATACCTGCTAACAGCAAATACCATCAAGGTCACGCCTCTGAGGTGTAATCCAAACTCCAGTACTGGAGTCTGTAAAACCAACCGAACTGCAAGTCATGCCTATGATGAAGCCAAATAAGAAAAGTGTGCATGTTTATCTCCATTTCTGCTCTCACCACGAAGGACAATACCAAGATACGTGTTTCAACCTTCCTGAGAGACCACTCCAATAGTGACCCTCTAGGCTTGAGACCTGTACTTTCACTTTGATGAGGTAGAGAACAAAGGTACCCTTTCAGGGTAGAATTCCTGAGAGAACTTTTCTTGGTGACGAGCAGTCTTGACTTAGCCTTGACCAGTTCATGGCAGCCATGGGTTCCCAAATCTCATGAGGCTTTTGTAGATGTTCAATGTATAGACATCTGAAGTTTAAACTTCAAATCCTTCTAACTTTGATTTTGGAAAAATGTCAGAGTTTACTTGAATGCCAATGAGGGGATGGAATTCATCCTTCTCAAGCTGCTAAAGTACAAAAAGTAGTACTTCAGTAGGGTAGCTGACTGGGACTAGAAGAGCACTGGGCATTCTCTTTATGTGCCTATTCGCAGACAACAGAGAAGGCAAAATTTTAATTAACTTCAGCAATACTGTGAAGACAAAAAGCTCTCTGATCTCAAGTGAAAGATTGTAGAGAACATTCAAAAACGTGATGTACACTTGACTTTGTAAAGAGAACTATAAATTCAAAGCAGAAGATATCCATAGAAAAGGAAGACATGCAATGTTGTCAAACGAATCACAGAATCATTTAGGCTGGAAAAGACACATAAGATCATCAAGCCCAAGAACACTGAGACATTAAACACACCTGTATAAGCAAACAATCATGAAATTAAATGAACAAAATAAGACAACAAATGTCTGTTAGACACCCAGATAACCAGACTCCAGAAAGTCCAGATGGAAAAATCAATCAGGCACAGCTGTCTGTGGCACTGTAGAAAACGTGAACAACAAAGTAAAACCGGAACACTGGGAAGAGATGAAAAGCATCAACATTAACAAATATCTACCCACACCATTTATACAAACAGGAGGGTTCAGGGGGACCACTGGCTTGGGTCCATTTAGTAGCTGACGCACAACAAAGCAGCCTCTATAAGCACAGATCTAAATATTCTCTCCTGTTTACCCAAGAGAGAATGTACTACACAGGCCCGCACAACTGTGAAATAATGACAAGACATTTTTTCACCCACAGGAAAAGATACCAGTGAAGATTCTTTCTCATAGCTAATTTCAAACTTTAAATTTCCTCTGTTACTCACTTCAGACTTTGCTTAACCTGTAACAAGTGAAGATAAACAATTGAAAATATTATTTTTAATTTATATGTTTTAAATAAATTTCAGGAATTTTCTCACAAAAAGTTTGCAGTGTGCTGAATAATTTACCACCTTGAAGACATAATGAACTGTAAAGACCTTCAAGAAGTCAGCAAGATTTCTTTTGCTAAATATGGGTGTCTTCCAAGTCAGCACCTGCCTCTGACCAAGTCACCACAGGCTTCCACAGAGCCAGCTGACAGCTAGTCAAACCAGTCAGCGCAGTTCAGAGGGCAATTCCTTGTGCAATCCACGGCTCCACAGCACAGGGTTAGCCTAATCAGCAGAGCTGTCAGCACAAGTCTGTGAACTTTTGTTTCAGTAGAAAGAAACAAAATTAGGCCTACCCCTCGTCCCAAACACAAGATAGTTTGTGTGTTCAAGTGAACAGACAACCAGACTATGCAACCATCCTGTTGACCACAGAGAATGAAAAACATGACGTGAACAAGCAGAGAGAGTGCATCCCCAGCCCGCAGTGCTGAGGATCTCCTGGGACAGCCCTGGAAGAAGCCGTTTTATGTGAAAGTTGCTTTTTCTAGGTAGTTTTTCAAATCATTTAAGACAGTGATAAAGTGAACATATGCTACTGTGTGCACAGGTGTGTTTTTAAGTTTAAACTGTGTATTTGTAAGAGTTACCCTGAATTATGCTTCAGATAGTGAAACCTTCCTCATCTTGAAGAGGTGAATTGAAGAGCTGAAGATTTTATTTACCCTTAAAGTACTTCCCAGTGTGCACAATCCTATTACTAGAGAGAAAGGAAATAATAACTGTGTGGTGACTGTAATAGAACTGTATACATATGGGTCAATAAAGCCCTGATTTAAAAACAAATGGCATATAAAGTACCGGCACAGTCCTTGGGGAAGGAGTGTATGCAGGACAGGAGAGGTTTCAGGATAGGGGGTTACTAGGGACTTGTCATAAAAACTGAGCCTGTAAATGCAGTGATCAGGTGACTGAACTATATTTGGAACCCCTTAGGGGTTCAGCAGAAATACACTTCTCAACTGCAATTCTAAGCATTAACAAGAATCTGAATCATTGTTAAAGGATGTTGCAGCAGTAATGATTGCAGCACTCCTGGATTTCAGCAAGCGAACTAACAGTTCACATTTGTTACAAATCAATTTGAATCATCTGCAGCTGGCTGCAAATTAGGGAAGCTAAACCAAAGGCTTATTTTGATAAAATACCATGTGAAAATGTTTTGCAAACACTCTTCGATTTTTTTCATGTCACTCATTTTTTAAGCATGGACTGTCTGATCATGAGAACTGTTGAACAGCTGATACTTGCCTTTGTACAAAAAACAAATGTTTGGAAATAAGGCCTTTACATAACAAAAGGAGTGCTTATCTTCAATGCAGTGGCAGCCAACCTCTCACATTTATGTTATGAATTTATTGCTGACAGTAAGTTTTTTACAGAAACAAGAAAAAAAAAAGACTAATAAAATCTAGGGAAAAAGGCTAGAACTGGTATGTTTTGGCCACTGATAACAAGAAATTTCTTATTACCACTAAAGGCAAACGTAAAAAGGTCACCTAAGTAACAGAAATGTTTAATTACATTAAATATCTGTATACAACAAAATGTAGGGCTAGGAATATGTTTCTTAAGAATTCTACATCAGATAAATAATCCTTCATTTCATATATAACTCGACTAGGGAGTTTTGTTCTATGTGCAGTTATACTAAAAGAACGCCTAAGTACATTCTGAGTTTTGTGAACTGTACTTCATGCTGATCCTGATTCATGTTATTTGAATGCAGAGTCAGAACATGCATCATCTGTGGTGTTTTCTCCAAATTTGACCCAGAAAAATACTTTTATAACTGACAGATGTCTGCTTAGTCGCCACTTGGAAGACAGAATGTCTGCAACGTACAAATGTAGACTCTTCCCTAAGGAATCACACAGAAACAACCCACTCACTGCTTGTCATGATTTATATATAAGGTTTCCTAAGCCTCAAAACTTCACTTGCACTTACAAGGAAACCAGTGATGAGGAAAAGTAACCAAAGTAACCCTTGTGGATTATTCATAGCAAACCCAGTAAAATGTGTCCAGAAGAACACTTCAGAGTAACCAAATTCATGATCACTCAGCGCAGGGCAGTTACTGTCTAAAAAACAAAACAGAGCAAATTGAACAAACATACTAAATCAAGAAGATATTAGTCACCTAAAATGTCCAGCTGTACTTTAAGTACTTGCTTTTAGTGTGAGCCATAAGCTGAATTTGTAGCTTACATCTGTATAAAAATAGTAAATTATTTTCAGTTACTGCAACGTTGTTTAGGAATAAGTGAAGTTATTTCTCAAACAATTTGCATTTTAAATATCTGTATATCCCTATGGATAGTGGTTTGCAAACATAAAATCTCAGCTGGAGAAAAATCCATTGATTGTACGAAAGTTTTGGATAAATTTCATTGGATAAACAGAAAATATTTGATACTCTGGATTGCCTTATTGATTGGGAATTGTATTATTGGGAATAATAAAAATATAAGTAGGAAAGTTTGGCTTTGAAACACAGGGTTTTCCTTCCTGATGCCTGAACAAAAGGCAGTGAAGATTTGATGTGTTACTCTGCAGGCTATAATGGTCTTTGGTTGGGTGATGAGGATACTCTGATTCGGTATCTCAGTGCTCAGGCAGTTTTATAATGTCTTAAATTGCTCTGATATCAGCATCCCATGCGATCTTAAGGACTGTGATAAGATTCATTAAGCACCAAATGATTCCATGAAAATTGTTGAGTGATAGTCAACATCAAATCAGTGCTTAAATCAATCAGATAAGGTGCTGTACCTGTACTATAGCAGTTACATGAAATGAAAAGGTAGATTTTATTACTTGGATTATAAAGGGGAACACCTAAGGAATGGTCCTTTGCAGATTTATAATTTATGATTTATGCAACACGACAATTTCAGATCCATGGACAAGATAGGAAATTATTAGTATAAGTAAAAGGATAAAATTTTCTTCTAATGCTAGTATCAATTTTAAGTTTTTTTTTCTTGAACTGAAAATGAGACTTTCTTTAATAATTACAGTGTTACTGCTTACCACCTAATAGAACAATTTTGTGATCCATTAAATAAAAAGATGTTAAAACACTGGAAATTATTTTCCCTAAGAAGCAGAATATAATGTATTTGATAAAAAATCTGGATTACTCAACGCCTTTCGTAACTGTCTAAGTTGAAATTTAAATTACCTTAGTCTCTAACGATTTTTACTGTACATAACAACTCATTTTCTCTTAGAAGCCATGTTTTTCAATTCTGCATATCAAGAGAACTCACCGCAAAAATGCCCCACAACTCTCACCTCATGAAGCAGTATGAATTCAACCAATACTCAACAATGACATACTTACACAATGGGTTTTTCCAGTCTGCTCCCCTGTGATCCAACTATTTCTCCAAGTGTACAGAACATTTGTCCCAAAAAATCCTGAAAAGCAATAACAAAAGAACTCAGAAATTGTGTTACCCACTGATAAATAAATAAATAAATAGTTTTCCCATTTATTTGGGCTTTTCTCTGGAGTAAAACATATTCTACTGAATATCGTATCTGCATAGCAATTACGGAATAACGAAACACAAACGAGACACACCATTATACATTTTATATACCTCTGAGTTACATTTACAGAAGTAACCCCAATACCCTGCACCTACTGTTTTTATATTGCCTATTTCATCAATAAAACTGAAACTGAGATGGAAAAAACTTAGAACCTTCTTTGAAGAAGAAGGCTTTAAGAACCTTAAGAACCTTCAAAGAAGGTTTAAAGATGACTTCATCATCAAACTGCAGGATTTTAATAGACCACTCTTTTACAAAGAGATTCTACAATGATTCTACCAATTTCTTGAAAGCTAATTACGTTGCAGAAGTTCAAGTCTGTGCAGGATCTCTGTGAGCATCCTGGACTGACAGTCATTCACAAGTCTTGCTTTAAGGACAGACTTTATTCAGGCTGGACAGGGCTCTGAGCAACCTGATCGAGCTGTACGTGTCCCTGTTCACGGCAGGGCAGTTGGACTGGATGGCCTTTAAAGGTCCCTTCCAACTCGGATGATACTATGACTCTATGATTTTTTATAATTTAACTGTATCAAGTGATTTTCATATTCCATCTCCCTGTAATACAAGTAGCATAATATGCGAAGTGTTAAATGCATATTGAAAAAAAAAAATTACCCTGCAGTTTCAACTCTTCATCTTGCATGTGACAACAGCTTGCTATTTTTTTTGTGACAGCAACACTGGCAGCAATAGTAACAGCAGCATGTGAGACTTGTTCACAGACATTAACGAGAATCAAAACACTTGAATCGCTGCTCAGCAAACCATAACTTTGTGATACAGTAGCACCATGAGGTAGTATCACTTGAGAGGGTGGTGGACATGGAAGAGGCTCCGCAGGGCAGTGGGCACGGCCCCAAGCTGCCGGAGCTCAAGGAGTGTTTGGACACCGCTCTCAGACACAGGGTTTGGGTTTGGGTGGTGCTGTGTGGGGCCAGAAGTTGGACTCGATCCTTGTGGGTCCCTTGCAACTTGGGATTCTCTGTGATTCTATGTGCAAGTAGTTCCTACTCTTCTCTTAGCCCAGGCCACTCATTGCCATCTCTGAGCCAACTTTCCAGCCGTGTTAGTTACAGGTTCATCTTGCAAACTGGGTCTGAGAACTAATCTTACTAATGAGGAAAACCACCCTGCAAAAATATATTTTTGAACTACATCCTTTAACCGATATGATACTGTGACATTGTTTCCATAAATATTGAGTCCTATAAAATGGCTAAGGCCAAAATTCATCTGAAAACACTGAGCTCCTAACTCATTTTTTAAAACATTAGGCATGTTACACACTACTTTCTACAGATTTCTACAATGGCAGCTGTCTGTAAAACAAAATTCTACTCTGCTTACATTATACATCCATTATAAAACTGGTTTCAGTTGCTTCTCATTTTGCCAAAATTCAGTCACTGAGATTGAAATTCTTAAAGTCTGCTCTTTACTACCCCCCACAATGTTCAACTATTCACAGAGTTACAGAACCACAGAATGGCTTGGGTGGGAAGGGACCTTAGAGCCCATGCAGTCCCAGCTCCCTGCCGTGGGCTGGTTGCCACCCACTGGATCAGGCTGCCCAGGGCCCATCCAACCTGGCCTTGAGCACCTCCAGGGATGGGGCATCCACAGCTTCTCTATTAAATGAAACTGCCCAATATTTCCAAAGAAATAGGTCAACAGCTATATTTAGGGACAGGAAAGATCTTATTACACACCAGGGGACTACACCACACGAGCAGTCTAGCTATGCAAGTACTGTTCACATGACAGTTTTGAGAAATGCCACGCTCCCAGTGCATGAATCTGAGCTTTGCTCACTTCATACCTACCTGGTAATTGTCCAAACTCTTAAGAGCTATGGGAAACAGACAAAGGAAGCTGGCAGTAAAAGGCAGACCAACCCTGAGTGCTCAGGAAACAACGGAATTAAACTGAAGTGGCTAAGAAAGGGGCCTCTAGCTACCACCATCCATCCACAGGGTTCTCAGGGTCCTTTTTCTTGTGCACATCATTACATGGCACAGTTTGGATGTCAGTACCAACTTGTACCGACTTCCTCTTAACACCAACGGAGTGAAAGAGGTATTCCAGATACTTATATTACTGCCTAAAATTAACTTCCCTCCACACTTGAAGATTCCAGGAAATCAGCAGTACTGAAGGAACAGGATGTAATGTATCTGAGCATGTTTAGCCTGCATGAAGCGTAACTAAACAGGCACATACATAATTCAAGATCTACTTGAATAGTCTTCAGAAGGCCATCGATTTGTTTTCTCTGTTTTCTCAAAGTCTTGGGCAGAAGCCCAGGGTGCTTTATTCTTGCTACAGTCAGTATAGGGAAGACTTCCATTTTCTGTGGCTATTCAGAACACCCTGCCATGATGACAGAAGGAGAATAGATTGCCACGAGCTTAGCAGTGAGTATATAACGGGAGATCAAAGGCAAGAAGCCTCATCTTTTCACTGTGCAACACACGCACACAATGTGCCTTCCATCACTTTTTCCTCTGCTCCAGATTCTTAATGGCACTCTCACCAAAGCCTCCCTGTATTTATTTTAAAAATTTCACTCAGAAGTCTCTGAATTCTACTCTAGCACCTCTAAACATTAAAGTTACCATTTAACTCCTTTCAATTCAAGTTGTCATGAGAATAAAAGAGTTCTGCTACTGTGACCCCATCAAAACATATTTGTGATTTTTAGGAGAAGTATCAACAAAATGCAGCATATCTCATATCTGAAAAGGTATACACGTGTTTTTAAATATGCCAGTAGGAATGTCCCAGTAAAGTTACACTGAGCATTATCCTTGTTACTAACAGCACAAGCTCTGTATTTGTCTCTAAACATCTGGCATTAGGTACTGTCAAAAGAAAATAAACATACTTAGGAAAGCATAAGCATTTCAACACAAGAAATTGTAATAACCAGGACAAAAAAACTTACGTGTTTTGATAGATTAGGACTCTTGGAGTCAACATCATAGCTTTAAATACAAAAAAAAAAAAAAAAAAGGAAGTTATATCTGACTTGTCAGATGACAATGCAATAAATGAAAATCAAATAATTCTTTCACCTATTTCAGAGTGTGAAATTTACACAGGAAGATACATGAGTGGAAGTCTCACCAGAAAAAAGGCAAACTGAATCATCACAGATTACAGGATTACTGTTCACTAGCGACCTGAAATAAAATCATTTTCCAAATACGGAAATTATTCTATTCCTTTTAGAACAATGGAAGCTAGAAAAAAAAAAAAAAGAACTAAACTTCAAAATTAATCTTTTTAACAGAAATCAAACTACATTGTGAATTATTTTGTTAGGTAGTTTTTCTGTCATTTGACTAACTAAATAAAAATAACTGACAATAAATCAAATTGCTTTTAGCAAGTGTCTGACTTGCTCTTTTCAGCTTTTTACCATAATCTTCTTCTTTCTCCAGCCAGAAAATGTCATTGTTTCCCTTTCACTATAAAGTCAGATTTCAAAAAAAATTACTCTGTGAATTCAAGAATTTAAAAAATATATATTTAATACAAGAAATCCTTGTGGGAATACTAATCTCTATACCATCAGTCTTCCATCACTGTCAGATAAACCACAGTAACATTTTTATCATTTAATTCAGTACCAGTAACAGAACTAAAAAAGTATTCCCTATTCCCACCCCAGCGCCTGACGCTCGTTTCCTCTCCTTCCATCACGAACTAGGCATCTGTGCTGCCACAGCTGGTTGTTGGGATGCACTGTGGAGTGGATCAGAAACAAGGAGGACGGGAAGCAGCACAGTCAAACTTTTAGCAACATACTTGTAAACAAAAGAATGACTATGGATATCACTAACAGATGAGGTTTTTTTAAATAATAATAACTACAGTTTCGAGTGAAACTGAACAGAAAAAAAAACAAAGCCCTAGTAACCTGAGAACAGGCTACACTATTGAAATGAAAGAACTGCTTCACTGGTAAAATCAGTCACAAATCATCCAATGGGAATGGGAAGAAGGCTGAGACATTGGTGGCTATAAGTTGAATGTAGGGGCTCATGCTCATTTATCAGTATCTCATAAGACCAGCAGTCAGAGATATACCTTTTTCTCTTTTTTTTTTTTTTTTTTTGGTGCCAGAAATTTAAACCTGTCAAAACTTTCTCTCTTCGAAAAATAACACTTTGGCAAACTGTACTACACAATTTTGCTGAGGAATTTAAAAAATAAGCTTTTTAAAGATGCTTCTTTCTTGATCTGTATTGGAGCTTTAATCCATGATTAGCTATATGGATCACATTTTTAACTCAGAATTCTACAATATTTCACTTCTAATCTATCAGAGGTACAGGACTTCGAAGTGAATTCACAGACTGGCTATACGATCAGGTAAATATTAAAAAACATTATTCAGCTTCGAGTTCAGAATAGACTTCAGTCCAGGTAGTCTGGAACAGTAGAAAGCAGACAGGCCTGTCTGANGTACGGAGCATGATATTTACAGCTTTTTGTAAATAAACAAACAGTAGTCCACTTCTCTAAATAAATGAAGAATCAAAAAGGAGAGTGATTCTCCCCTATGAGCTCCAGGTCCTTTTTCACACTGCACTTATCCAGAAGTTCTTTACAGGCTTTCCTTTCTTTGCCTAAATTGAGCTTAGCTTTCTTAGTTCATTTCTTTTGCTCTTCTCTTCTACTGCACTTTCTCCTCCCCTAACATGAAGCCTACGAGGAGCAACAGATAGCCAAATCAAGATTCCTACGTAGCCACAGCTGTCCCTGCATTTCTGAAATGCTTTATCTGTACTTGGAGGGGAAACCTTTATTTCACAAAGTGACTAGCTATAAATGAAAGACATTTTAAACAGCAGGAAACAGTTTTATACAGCAGATTTAATGACATTGCCTCCATATTCTGAAAAAAAAAAAAAAAAAATCTGTAACAGCCTTTTCAGGCTTTTACGGTGAAGATGAACGCAGCTGCACCTGGCCACCTAGAAGAAGCACCCTGTAATTTATCTTGGCATTGAATAATTCATTTCTCTCCTTAAACAGTTGCAGTCCAGATGGAAACAGCTAGCTGCTATCTGTGTATTGAAGACAACATAACTTTTTCTCCCTTACTTATCTTCCCAACACTTATTAGCTTAAATGGCATACAGGGACTAAAGTGTATGAGATTTAAAAATGGCTTTACCATGGACTTGCTGGGAGATTTTAGGCATATGAAACAGTGTTTATCCCTCTGTTTTGCTGTCTACAACATAGAGATGCACTAAATGCAAAACATTTCAAACTGTTTTACAAAAACAATGATTGTGAATACGACTACACTTTGACTAGGTGTCACCTACTTATTTCTTAAAACTCAGGCAAGCAATGCTACATCAATCGTGTTTACTAATTGGTTCCATGTCAATAGATACCACTTCTTTACAAGTTAATTTTGTGCTTGATAAAACCTAGTCTGTTTCCTGAGACTGTAATATTAGAGATCGTTAACTTACAAATCAAATCGCAGATTCTCTCTTTCTTCAAAGAAGTAGTCCATTATAAATTTTCTTACAAAATCTGGATTTAAAGTATTATCGATGACTTCTGTTCTTCCAAACTGTAAAAAAAAGTATAAGTTTAAGGTAAGTACTTTAAGGAAGTGTAATTCAGTAGACTTCCAAACCCAGCAGTATGTGAGATATGGAAGAGCCTATAAAAATTTCACTTAAACAGATGTCATGAAAGAAAACTACATTCACATGAATTGATCAGTTACCTGTGGTTGAAGACAGACTGGCAGAAGACCTCACAGTTCAACATAAAGTGTAGGGCATGCCCTCTATCATATGATCTAAATTTGATAACATCAGCGCCTAGAGCCAATCAGAATCCACAAAAATTTGAGAAAGAAATTCAGTAGAATAAAAATCCACTTTTCCCTCAAAAAAGACAAGAGCAAGCAAAAGCTTGCTGGTTATTTCAGGTAGATTTAAATATTAGAGAACATAGTTCTTCCATTAGAAGTGCACTATTTTGGCACTATTGTGCTCTTATTTCACCTCAGTTCAGCTTTCTTCTCATATCTCCTCTCTCTGAGCTTTCTCCAAAATGCCCTTTTCCCTTGATGTTTACACCAAGCTCTTGACAAGCTGAAAATATTTTAGATTAAAAAAACTAACTTTTGATTGACTTCAGTTCATAAGCATCACAGATATAAATAACTGATCGTTAAACACCAGTTTGGCATTTTACCTGTTCTTTCAGGACACATTTTTGAAATGATTTTTAACTCATTTAGAATGAGTTAATGACAGGAGTATTTCATTCTGTCCTACACACTGAACAAATCAAGACATTTTCATATAGGCTACTGAAAGGGTGGTTGACACTTTTCTGAAAGATCATCATCCATAAGTCCTCAAAACTGCAATGTGCGACTCCAAGACTGCCAATCTCTTCACTGACAGGACTGAATTAAATCCATAAACATGGACAAAGAAAGAAAGAACAGAGAATGTTACTTTCCTGCAACTGAAGTTTTTTTGGAATGAATTTCCTAAAAAAATTTTCATATCACAGGCATGAATCTAGCCACTGCACAGAGCCCCTGAGTTTCCAACAGGAGCCCCTGAATACTTCACATATACGTGCTATGAAAGGACAAGAGCATATACTACACTGTTGCTTCCTCTCAGAAATCAGGAACTTCCTTTCATTACTTGGTTATCATTAAAATAAAATAGTTCAGAACTCCAGTCCTATTATCTGTAAGCTTTAAAGAAATTCCATTACTTTCAGCAACCATTTTTCCCCCTTGAGTGACTTGAGAGTACAGGGGTCTGACTTCAAACAGCACTCCTTCACACAGGTCATCTGGAGGAGTGGGGCTGTACCTGAGAGTACGACTGCCTTGTGAAAAGCAACTACCCACCTCAGGTACAAGGAAATACTCAATGGAAGACAACACATCTTCAAGACACAGTACTGTAAAGTCTCAGAAACAGGAACAATTCTCAGAAGTGGCACAGTGATGATTTGCATCTTTATAGAGTGTACTTGAATCCTGTTAGTATATTCACTTTGTTATGCTGTGAGATATTCAATTGTGACAATCTTATTCATATATTCATATTCCAGCACTTCCTACGAAAGAAAGAGAAGCAAAACTACCTTTCCAATGAAAAATATCCTCTTCAAATAAAAGACAAAGAATATTTAATACATAGTGTCATTCAGCATAGCCCTCTGCCAAGACTTTACATGAGTTCTTACAAGATAGGTAGAGCAATTTCCTGATCTCACTGGAAACTTGAGATCCCTGACTCTGACTTCTGAGTATGCCCTAAAGCAGTAATTGCTAAGAAAGCAGGGTCACGCACGAGCAACCACTGCATTTCCTCAACTCTCCTAAGCTAAAGCAGTCGCTAGGAAGGTGGTAAGCATTGTACAGGTGTGGGCAGGAGCAATCTCCAGAAGCTCTCCAGGGTGGTGAAGATACTGGATATTCAAAATGAACTCCCTGAATCTCTTAAGAGAGGACTGGTGCTTGTGCACAGGATCCTGGAGACAGATCAGAATAAGAACAAATAGTTTCATCCTTACAGTTTGCTTCAGATCACAGAATCATAGAGTGGCTTGGGTTAGAAGGGACCTCAGAGATCATCTAGTTCCAACCCCCCTGCTGTGGACAGGGCTGCCAGCCACTAGCTCACTAGATCAAACTGCCCAGGAACCCATCCAGCCTGGTCCTGAGCACAGCCAGGGATGGGGCAGCCACAGCTTCTCTGGGCAGCCTGTTCCAGTGCCTCACCACTCTCTCAGGGAAGAATTTCTTCCTGATGTCCAACCTAAACCTCCCCTCTTTCACTTTTAGCCCATTTCCCCTTGTCCTACCATTATCCACCCGCGTAAGCAGTCGGTCCCCCTCCTGCCTGTAAGCTCCTTTCAAGTATTGGAAGGCTGCAATGAGGTCTCCCCAGAGCCTTCTCTTTTCCAAGCTAAACAATCCCAACTCCCTCAACCTTTCCTCATAGGAGAGGTGCTCCAGCCCTCTGATCATTTTGGTGGCCCATATGAAAAAAGGCAGATGGAAAAAAGGCAGCCTCTTGAGAAAAGACTCTAAGGTATTCTCTGAAACATTTGAATAAAGTTGACAGGCAGAGTGCTGTAGAAAACACTCCCTTGAACCAACATTGGTGAGAATTATGGCTAAGTACTAACGAATGAGAAATGACAGCAGCACTAGAAAGCTGCCCCTTCTGTGGGAGTAAGTGTGACTGGAACATGTGCCTGGGCTACAAGGCTGTTATTTCCTCTTCAAATAACAGCTTTCAAATTTTTATGTACATTATTGGAAGTCTTCCAACAGCTTCGAGGTCAAATAAAGCTCAATATTTATAACGTAAATCTTCCCCTGTTAATACTTTACAGTATTCAGCAGTACTGGAGGTAGGAAAAACTGAAAGTTGAAATGGCTGATAAAGTGAAATATGCAGCAATATCTAAGCAATTGGAACTGTCTAAAGGCATGCACGGAGAATGAGAAGCCACTCTCTGACACAAGCTCCAAATCAGGAAGGAGAAATGAAAACAATGGGATCAGAAGGACCATCCATTTTCAGTGCTGAGGAGGAATAAATCCCATCCACAGTGTTTTTTTTTTTTTTCCCCTCAAGTGTCCTATTTCTTGTATTTACGCTCTCACAGCAAGCTGGCCAAATGCTCTCAAAAACCGCCATCAGCCACAGGCAGAAGAAATTTAGACTTAGTACTGAAATCTGATGAACACTGATCTGCTCAAGAAGGAAAGGACTCCAGGCATTCAAAAAGAAGTGTACCAGATCCCAGGATGACTGCACTGTAACCAGCAAAGCTACCTGAGGCACAGCGGGTAAGCTAAGAATACTTACTAAGTTGTGGCTATCGGTTAAGCTATGCCCAATGCAATCATGCGCACAGCTGCAAAGATGTCAATGAAAATATTTCCCAGTATGTGCAGATTTAAGTAGTAAATTGTCCCAGCAGACTCCTTAATCACCAGCAGGAAAACAGAGGTTACACCTTCATAAACTGATCATTATTCAAATGCCTCTTGAACGCTGACAGGCATGGGGCATCAACCACCTCTCCAGGAAGCCTGTTCCAGTGTCTGACCACTTGCACAGCAAAATTTTCTCAGAATTTCCCCTCCTCAGGAAGTTCTAGAGAGCAACAAGGTGGCCTCTTAGCTTATTTTTCTGCAGACAAGACAACACAAGCGTGTTCAGCCTCTCCTCAGAGGACATGCCTTTCAGCCCTTTTACCAGCTTTGTTGCTTTCAAGGACCTTAACGTCCTTTTTATATTGTGGAGCCCACGACAGCACACAATATTCAAGGTGAGGCCAATGGCTAAATATAGTGCTGGGAGGGAGAATCGCCTCTTTTGATGGGCTGTCTATGCTACGTTTAATGCACCCCAAAGGATACTGAGTTGCTTGAGCGTGAACAAAGAGCAAAAAACTAGAAAATGTGTTATGAGGAGCAACTGGTAGATCTGGGTTGTTCAGTCTGGAGAAAAGGAGGCTGAAGGGAGACCTCATCACTCTCTGCAAGCACCTGAGGGGATGCTGCAGTGAGGAGGGTGTCGGACTATTTTCTCAGGTGACAAGTGATAGGATGTGAGGCAATAGTCACAAGTTGCACCAGGGGAGGTTTAGACTGGATATTAGGAAAATTTTCTTAATGGAGAGGGTGGTCAAGCACTGAAATGGGCTGCCCAGGGCAGTGGTGCAGTTCCCATCCCTGGAGGTATTTAAGAGATGTGGATGCAGCACTAAGGGATACGGTTTAGTGATGGGACTCGGTAGGTCAGCTTGACAGTAGGACTAGATGACCTTGAGGGTCTCTTCCAACCTAAATGATTCTATGATTCTATGAAGATGGTGACTGTGGTTTTGGAAGAAGAGTTCTGCAAGGACAAACTGATGTGCCAAAGATTGGATGGATAGCTGGAGAATGAAGATGAAACTGGCAAAGGCAGTAAGGTCAACAAGGCCCCCCTTACATTGATCTGGACTTTCTAAAATAATGAAATTAAGACAGAGCCCACTCTCAAGCAAATCCCTCTTGCTGGAGTACTTGACAAACCCAATTAAACCCCACCAAAAATGCTCTCAAGAATTTCAGATCATATCACTCACTTGAGGGATAGTATATGGACTCATACCACAGAGAATCAAAAAATCAGGAAAGAAAGACAGTCTTAAAATGAATGACTTGCACTGTCCATGGACAGCCCACACAGCCTGTTAGCTCTGCTGTTCAAAGTCCATCTCTTCACAAGCAATTCTCAGCCTTGTGGCTGTTCATCAGCCAAGGGCGCTATCCTTAAGCTAATCCACATTACTCCAAGCTTCAAGATGCTACTTTGAAGACTTGAATTTAACTGATCAAGAATTTGCATACAATGCTTTTATGATGCTTGGTTGGACACATAAGAGAGATGAACCTCTGCACCTCAGGCTTCAATGTAAAGGTCTGCTAGCTAGCTGGCCCACTCCCTCTCACTGTACGCTAAGCGGGCTGGAACACATTGCAGGAGGAAAAGCTGATGGAGCTTGGTTTGTTCAGCTTGGCAAGGAGAAGGTTTGGAGAAGATCTATTGCCACCGCCATCCTCTACCACCTAAACAGCACTGCAGAAGACAAAGTCAGTTCACAGAGAACCCAACAACAAGATGAGATGCTTCTGTCACAAGTGACAACAAAGGAAATTATGATGGGAAACAGGGAAACAAGCCTCCAGAACGAGTGATTAAGCTCTGGAGTGGGTCACCCAGAGAGTTGTGTAGTCTCTGCCACTACAGCATTTCAAACAAGACTTGGGAAAGGCCCTGAGCAATCTGACCTAACAGTGAAGACGGCTTTGCTTGGATCAGGAGGTTGAACTAAACACAGCGGATGACTTGGAGGCTGGATAGCACAAAGGCTTCTTTCACCTAAGTTATTTCTTGACTAGGTCATAGTTCATGTTTTATAGTTCCACTAGAAATAGATCTACGTATGAACTTGAAGGAAAAGCTACTTCAAATGGAAAAACATTAATTACTTATCAAATTATGGCTAAACGTTGGTTAATTTTTAAAAACACGATAACATTATAAATTTATAGGTAGTTTTAGTCTCTTCAAATCTGCATTATTTTTTTCAGTAAAAATTATTCCATTTAAACCAATAACCATGTTACACCTGGGAAATCTTTTGGACTTGATTTAAAATGCATGACAGAAGCCTATCAGTGAAAGAAGATAAATATGCAGAACGCTGCTGATTAAATCAGGCTGTGACCAGAGGAGGCCTGACAGTATGTCTGTTACACTGCTACCTTTAAAGAAATTGTTACAAAACTCTAGAGAATTCAGAATTCAGTACCGTAGATAACTTTGCTCTGAATTATTTTAAATTACTTTTCTTATGTGATGCTTCAGGTTTTCTGTTTACTTTTTTTTCCAAGGGTTACTTCAACAGTTCTGTCATCTTAAACTAGTATAACCAATTACTCATTAAATTACTACTAAAATTTATCTTATCGATGACATTAAAATACTGGCCTCTAAATGTATTTTTCAACTAAACAAAGCTTCATCTTTTTAAATCTCTTTTCCCAATTAACCATAGTTTTTTTAAGCAGAACAAGTTACTTCTATAATCCAGTGACTTACAACTAATACTGCAGCTGCTCATTAATTAGTTCCCCTCATGGCCTAGTTTCCCCACTAACAGCTGTATAGAGCTAAAATCTTAACATGGCCAACAAACCTTTAGAAGTGTCATTCAGGAGAGTAAGAAAATCAATTTAACTAATTAAAGGGGAAAAAAAAATCAAGAAAATACTTCATTTTTTGTAGTTCCCAAGACAGAGAATCTTTGCCACCTCCTTATTCAAGTTCTTCTGGTAGAAAGAATTTTAGTTATTTATTTAGTTATCTGAATTTTTATACCACCTCAAGCCAGTGATCCACCCAAAGTGACTTTGAGGTTAACAGAAAATCATAACCTTCATTTTAATACCAGAGTTACAGAAGACCAGCAAGTTAGTTAATCATAGAATGGCTTGGGTTGGAAGGGACCTCAAAGATCATCTAGTTCCAACCCCTCTGAAGTTAAGTCCAGTATCTACCCTGCATTTCCCAATCAGAAGACATAAAGGAACTGCTGTCACTATGAGGGACTAAGCCAGCCAGCTGCTAACCAATTTCCATAAGAATTCTCAAAATCAGCTCTTGCTTTAACTTTATGGCTGTGACTGAACTTGAGAAAAATATTTAGTAAGACATCTTCTAATGGTCTTTAAAATTTATTTATTAATTTATTTATTTTTTTTACCACAATTGCAATAAAGTTGTTCCAATAATTAATTACATCTGCTCCAAGAAATTCCTTGGTTTATTTTCCTGATTTTATCTCATTTCCTCTTCCATTTCTTGGATCTTTTTATATCTTTCTTAGACAGAAAGTTTTCCATTATGAAATTTATGTTCTTAGTGTTGTTTACTTTAGTCTGTCATTAATAAATTATCCTTAATCCCCTCTTTCATCATGTAAATAATTTGAGCTTTTTAGCACAGCATATTTTATCTGGTCCTTCAACAATTCATTCCTTTTCTCTCTAATCTTTTGGCTTTTAAACATCTTCCCAGAAATGTGAACAGTCAAAACCTTGTATTCTGTTAACAGTTCTAGGAAAATAATTATCTAAATAATGGTTTAAACTATCACTAGGTTCTTAGTTCTGATCTAATATTTTTTGAAATTTCTTTAGAAAGCTCCAAGTAGCATTCTCCATTGGAAACTCCCCACACAAAATGGCATCTGAACACACAACAAAGAAAATCCTAATCTCCAGTTTTATAATCCAGCTTCACAACAAGTGAACAGAACAAATAAAAAACTTGAATTGTGGGGGAAGAAACAACAAAATTATTTATTATTACAATAAAGATAAACACCCTCAAACTCTGATGATTTGAGGAAACAAATTCACAAGTGCCAACTGTACTACAGAAAAAGCACAGTCATAAAATATTCTGCAGTCTGTTTATATCCTAAAGGAAAAATAATGAATTTAATGCATAAACTCCTACTAATCACCAGAAAACAACAGCATGATTCTAACTTATGCATGCAGGCCCTCGTATGGGATCTGTATACTCCATGTACAAGTGGCAGTTATTCCCCAGTGACATGTTTTCACTGATGGCTGTACAATTCTACATATAGAAAAAACAGAACAGAGTCCTCATTTTCCTATGCTTTGTTTTTTTTTTTTTCGTGAACAGTTTGCATTGAAAGGAAACACGACTTCCTTGAAAATAAGATTACTACTTTTATTCCCTCAGACAGTGTCTTCTTTCGAAAAATCTGCCAGAGAAAGCTTTCCAGTGAACTGAGTATCACTCGAGAGGAAAAACTATTTTCTTCGTTATTGGGACAGTGTAGGCTTCTTCAACACTCTCCACCGTTTGCTTCCATGTACTGAAACTTTTTCTGCTACAAACTATGCTCCTGTTTATGCCCTGGCCCTCTGCTAAACAGGATACCAACTATTGTTGTAAAGAAACTTTTACTAGTACTCTTAAAAAAAAAAAAAAAACGAATCCCAATAAATGTTAATTATAAAACAGTTGGTAGCATCTCACCAATTTCTACTATTTACCCAACATTCACCTTTGAAGTGCTCTCTCTGGTTTTCAGAATTAACATCATCTTTGAAATGAAGAAATTCAGATTCTTCCAGAATATTATTTTAGGCTTCTGCAGACAGCAATAAGTAAGCTACACTTTGCCATATTTTGAAGGTGTCCTCACAAAGTAAGGGGAGGTACATGTTTTTAAAACCAAAGCTCAAATCCTGATGGTGCATCTGTTGCCAAC
>VXAV01007875.1:28386-49042 GCA_013399715.1 Alectura lathami | reverse complement strand
GAGGCAAAATCCCACTGGCTTACTTGTGCTTACAGATCTGTTCTAACACAGAACCCACTACACACTGATCTGCAACTTCCACCACAGAGGTACAGGTAAGCAGGTCTTCTACACACTGTTATAAATACCAGTATAGGTATATATCATGTGCCCTGAGTACTGTAAACTTCATTTTCTGCAGTTTCAAACTAGTTGTATCTAACAATTCTAAAGCAATTTTATCCTGAAACTCTCACCATTTCCTAAGTAAGGGAAATACAAACGCATGAACACTTCTCTATGACAAATTCTTCTCCTGTGCCGATCATTATTTTTCAGCAGGTTAAAAATAATACTATTTTGGGTTGCCACCTTGAACAATAAAGGCAGAAGCCTGGTTTCATTCTCAGCGAAGTCAGAATCATCAACTGACCTAAGCAGACATGCAGTCAAGCTTCAAACTATGTTTTCTTCTTACTTGGAAGGTAGAACACACTAGAAACACATTAGGAAGTAGTGAATAAGAAGAAGAACAGAAAAAAAAAAAGGATGTTCAATATTTTAGCTTGACAAAGAAGTTAAAAGCTAACACAACTTTTCTTTCTTTTTTTTTTTTTTTCCCCAAATGAGATGTCTTTTTGAAGGAAAAAGCTTTTTTTTAAAAAAAAAAAAAAAACTAAATAATTCTCTGTCTCTCTCAATTTACTCTAAAATGAAACCTTGGACAGTCACACTCCTAGCTTTGGTTCCTGCTTATGGTAGGATGAATCCAAAGCAATGAGCCTGTTTTTACAGCACTCTTTGGGGCAGATTGTTGAATGTTACATAAAGAATGAAGTTAAATGGGAAAATAGAGTGAAATGGAAGCTCTAAAATCAGCTGTGGAGGTGTCTGAAGGTTACTGAATTTGTGACTAACCTTTGTACCTATTACCATCTATGCCAAGATAATCCTTGCAGATGCGGAAAATATTGTCAAAGGAAGGTTCCAGAGATAAAAACACACTAAGAAATACTATCTGAAAACACCCCTACTGCTAACATAAAATCACACTCTCTCAAATTTCCCTTCCACTTTCCCCACTGGCAACTCTTTACAGCTAATACTACCAGTGCTGAAATGGTGAATATTTTCTAATCTTCAGGAGTAGTTTCCAAGAATGCAGATGCCTTACTCATTTCAAAAGCAGATATAATTGTGGATTTCCTCCATTTGGCAAGACCTGAAATCTAAGTTTTCAATTAAAAATTTCTCACACCTACATCCTCAGTTGAGAATACACCTGACATTCATTTGTAGAAAAAGCCACCCTTCATAGATAATGTGCACTTCTGCTATTCAAATATTTCTATAGTCTAGATTTTTCTTAAATATAATCATTTTTCACCATCAATTTCCTGCTATATTTTTTGTACTGCATCCTGCCCTGTGTATTAGCATTAACATAGTAAATCAAGTAACAATTGTGCATCACAGCTGTGGAACACAGAATATTAAAAGAGAAGAGATTTAATATTGAAGAGAGCAACCATACAACCACAAAATACCCACTAGTATCACATTTTCAGAAAAGAAGCATTCTCGCACTGCCTTATCTCCTGGGTTTATGAAGCCAAATGAAAGAAGAGTCATGAACAAAAAGACTAAAAAAAGAATCCTGTTAAATAATTTTAGTCTCCTACTATGGTTGACGACATGGAAGTCACACAATGTAAAAGGGTCAAAAGCAGTCAAGCTCCACCTTAAATCTAATCCAGTCTCTTACTCTTTCTCTGCCTTTTGGGAGGCTGCTCACAGCTTTCTGTCTACTAAAGCCTGTTGCTTTGTGCTCAGTTCATTATAACTTGTTTTTTTTTTTCTCTTTGGAGGACACAGGGTAAGCATTGCTATCCTTCTCACCTTTTCATTGCTGAGGCTTTAGTGGACTTCTGTTCCCCTCCATTCCCAGTGGCCCCCAACTGATTCCAAAAGTACATCCCAGGTCTGGGAACATGCCTCTTTATGAATCATTTATACACAAACTTAAATGAGGAGAAAACAGCTAAGAACCCATAGTACGAGTAGGAATTTCCTGCTATTTGGGTAGGTTGCAGATACAGCATGTACTTCAAATGTAACTAAGACAGACTACTAGTTATCATATGTAATGTCCATTTTATTATAGGTGCAAGATGCAAGTTTTACAGTGATATAGAAACGCATCTTGTAAACTGCATTTCAAAAAAAGTCAGTTTTGGCTGTAATGAAAAGAGATAATGAAAGTCATAGAAAAGACATACATTCTAGACTTTCTGACAAATACTTTACAAATTGAGAACAATTTAAAAACTTCTTTCTTTCCTTTAAAACTGCTTGTCCCACAGATAGTTATGCATAACTGTCCATGTTACTGGTCTCCACTGTTGGCAAGATTTACTACCCTTAATGGCTTTTGGAGAGACAACCCTGATATCATGCTAATTACAGCAATCCC
Organism: Alectura lathami; assembly: GCA_013399715.1. Lineage (NCBI taxonomy): Eukaryota > Metazoa > Chordata > Aves > Galliformes > Megapodiidae > Alectura > Alectura lathami. The sequence continues at coordinate 46,590 of VXAV01007875.1, read as the reverse complement.
TCTAAACAACCTTTTCAAAGTCATTTCCAACTGCAGAATGCAGCTATTCCGTATGAGCTCTTCCAAGGGAAGATGCCAGTTGTCAGAAACATAAACATTCAGTAATTTTAAACTCTGGGCACTTAAAACACAGTCTCAAATTCTGGATAAATTTAACTCCATCTTTCGGTGAAGAAGAGGGCAAGCATTACAACAGTTCTCACGCTGGTCTGGATTCAGTTCCCAAAACATGGCAGTCTGCCACTTCCTACCTCCTCAGATAGTTTGAGTCTCTCTTACCCTACTCTGGTCCTCTCCCATCCAAAGCTTATACACTTGTCCTTTAGCCTGGCAGCTGTTGTAACTGCCCAAACACAGGAACTTCTACTCCCTTTCAATAAGGTCTTAGCCACTGTAAAGCTGGCTTTTGCTCCGTGCTAACTAAATCTTTCCATGAACCTGCACCCAGTGCTAGCAGGCTCTCCACTGGCCAGTTTCTACACCTTTTAGGCAGAGCCTCCTGACGGTCCTTTTATTCCAAGCATCATAAGATTCTTCTCATTGTTACTTTCTTCTATGGGTATGTCCCCCCAAGAGGATCTGGATTTCAGCCATCCAGACTTTCATATGACTCTTGCTATTACTATACTCAGCAGGCACAGGGCTCCACAACAGGACTTTCCATCCTGACTGGTGCTGCTGCCACCACGGTTCAGGTTGGCTCTGTTTGGTCACTGCATGGGAAGAAAATGATTTTGCCCAACTGCCACAAGGAAGACCATATTAATCTGTATCTCCTTTGCAGAATGCAAAATGTATCTCCCTGCACTGCTTTAGCTCAGTCTCTATGAGAAACACAAAAATGTGTTTTTTTTCAAAATATTTGGGGGGAGGGAGGAGAATAAAATCTGCAGACTGGAAAGAGAAAGGTCCAAAGGTTCCAGTAAATCAGCATACATGACTTGCTTTTACACCGATGAAGAGAAAGCGCTGTCAGTAAAGACTTCAGCACTGTTCAGAATACTCCACTAGTACGGGCTAACCTAGCCTGCCCCATCTATGTACAGTAACTCCACATCATGTTGTTCATTTGTCCCTAGGGAGCCACAGTACCAGACCCCCTTGGCATGAATATTCTAGGTTGCAGTGATGTGGTAGGAACTTGAACAAATACTGAGTAGCAATTGCAGTATCAGAAAACGCCTAGCAAGCCTCCTCAGTGAACTGGAGCAATAAGAAGTTCCTTCCTGATTTCAGGAGAAAGCTGATTTTGTGAACATGGGAGTCAACTATGTTCCTGTGTGTCCCTGTGTGAGCAAAAGAACAAGAGGTCAAAATCGAATTTTCACTATCAGTATGGTCCCTAGATAACTGCACTGCAGCTTGAAATGCGTATTAGAATTGGCCTCCAATTCATCGAGACCCAACATAACAGAGCAACTCTGCATGGCTCTGTCTTTTATGAGATCTGATGGCTGCAAATTTGGTCGGCCTAGAAGTGGATCTCGTGAAAGTGGTATGATGCTGGGTTTGACACCTTTTTTAGCTAACAGGATAAGGTCACCAGTGCAAGAATGGCCTTTGTCCAAACAGACACTGAGGAAAGACATCCCTGATATACTTCAGATGCAGAAAATAACAGCATTTTTTATACTACACCCTTCTACCTTTTCCTGTCACAGTATGGCCATGTGTCTGCATTCAAATGGTACTAAGGGACATGATTCAGTGGGCATAGTGGCACTAGGCTGGTGGTTGGACTAGATGATCTTAGAGGTCTTTTCCAACCTTTATGATTCTATGATTCTATTATTCTATAAATAAAGGGCATTGGCAGCAAACTAATGAGCTAATAAATAGCCTCCAGAGTACCAAATCTATGCTGTTTGGAGAGCATCCACAATCAAAGCTGCTTTGCCAAGTCCTTTCCTGAGTGCAAATAAAGTATGAGCACTTCTAGAGTTAACAGCTTCCCCCTTCTCTCTCTAACAAGGACAGTACTACTGTATTCCATGCTTTTAAAGGGCAAGCCAGAGACAGACAGGCCTGACCGGCACAATAACTGGGTACTGACAGCGTGAGCCCAGACCTCCAAAGAACGCCATCAGTTTGAGTGCTTTAAATAAGCTATTCACCAGAAACAAGAAAGCACCACGTTTTGGACTGAAAGGCAAGGTTATGACGCTTAAAAAAGTATTTCCACATAATTCAATTTGAATCTATAGAAAATACCACCAGCTTACATCTCTGGAATATTATAGAGATAGATAATAAGATTTCTGCGGTTTTCCTGTGCCTTCCCTGGCGTGGGTCACCCACCAGACACAGTCCCTTGGGGGTATCCCCGCCTCAGCATGGGCTGCCCACAGACTGCAGCCGCTCCAGAAGCCTCTTGCATGGAGTGTCTCCTTTCCAGAGCATGTTCCAGCAGCACATCTCCACAAGTGTGGCTCCAGGAGCACCTTAGCAGATGTGCCCCTAGCCCCCAGCTGCTGCCACTTGCCTTCTGACACGCATTTTGGCAGGGCACTGTGCTCCCTGGCTGGCTCAAGTTCTAGCTGGCAGTGGCTATGCAGGAGGCTTTCAGAGCTGACTGGAACTAGCTCTGACAGTCACGGAGCAGTTCTTGGCCTCCTCCCACACAAGCCACACTGCTACTCAGATCCTGCCATCTATGCCTCGTACAGTTTCCTATCTGATAAAAACTTAAAGCACTTGTCCCTAATAGCACTCATGCTTAAATTGTAGCCATCTCATCGCTTCTGTTCAAAGAGGCCTTAATTCAATTCAGAAATCCTTGAGTTTAATCCACTGGGGCAGCAGGTCACTGACCACTCTTCAGAACCGCTTAAGAAACGGTCCGCAATATGCAAGATACTCAGCTCTGCTTCTGCACAAATTCCCTACATCAGAGGCATGGTATTGCCTACATCTCCATTAAAGAAAAAAAAAAAAAATGCTTTATAGCTTAGGAATGCCAAAGGCACTCCTGCCTTCCTGCAGCTTTTCCCCAGGAAGCAGGAGTAATCAAAAGTCTATAATGGAATCTCTCAATAAACTTTTGATGAAGAACTGACAAATCAGCCCTTACAAAAGCACTCAGCTGTTTCATACTGTCACATGGCTCACCATCCAAGTATATCCCACCGGGACACAGGTACATGCCCAGACACATGATGAAAGCATGTGTGTCTCAGGGCTTATTTCCAATGTCAGTAAGGACAGTACATAGTATTCTAAGGAAGAAAAGCCTAGGCTTACAAAAAAGAAAATGAACTTACAGTTAAAAATAGATATGGAGAGTTGTAGGGGAGACAACCTGACCCAAGACCACATAATCTAAGGACTAGTCAATGAACACTACAGAGGTACCTTGATCCAGCACTATCAGGTAGGAAAAAGAAAGAAAAGAATACTGAAATACTTTGTGGCCTCAGTTCCTTGATAAGATTTTCTTAAGTGTTTAATACAGGAAGGCACAGATTTTAAATCAAAAGCCCCATCATATCCAAATTCATAGGCATGTGTTTGTTGGGATACAGTTAACGCATTAATGAAACTTTAGGGGAAAATCAGTGTCACTGTCTCACATATCTGGTAACACAAATTCATAACCAATGGGATTTTTTTAATCAGCAAAGATCATGTTTCCCAGAGACAAATTAATGTAATTTTATTTTTCAGGTTTTGACTCCCAGATTTCCAGACACGATGTACTAGCAGCAACAAGTGCTCCCAGTTCATCTAGAAGGGTGCTTACTAGCTTTGACAGCAATCTACAACAACAGACACTTAAAAGAGAAAACAATAAATAAATCTGCATTCACTGATGTCAGGAAAATGTAGCTTGACGACTTAAGGAAAGCAGCTTTACTACTACTCAGGAAAGTAGTAGTGGTTACAGAGTCTATTAAATTCCAGTTCTGTAACCGGAGCCATAAGCACAAACCAGCGCTGTTTTTAGGTAACTGTCACAAAGACATCAAAGAAAACCACTCATCTCATTTTTATTCCAGTGTTTACATGTTTGAAATATATGCTGAGGAGAAACAATAAAATGCTATATATACTTACTTGGATCAGATTTAGAAAATGTATCTCTGTCCAAAAGATTTCTGTTAAAAAAGAAACACAGAAAAGTAATCTTATTAAAAAAATGGTGAAAATACAAATCAGGTACTGATGTATATGTATTTTTAATGATATTGACCAAGAGTCTGCTTAGTTTTCTCCCCTTCTAATTCATAAGATTTCCTCGAAGTCAGTCAGCACTATTACGTGAGTGTCCTCACCTCTCTTTTTGTCATACATTTTGGGTTTGGGTAAACCTTAGCCTAAATACTCCAGTACCTTGAAGAGAAAAACAATACCCAACAAGCACATTACATGTATAGAGATATCAGAAACAAAAATAACTTTAAATCCAAAACTTCTACTACTGATTAACAGGCTAGTTGAACTCAGAAAGTGTGAACTTTATCTAAAATAATGGTTATGAGACCTCAGAGACATTAGCAAATATCTAAAAGAATCTATTGTGGATGAGTAAAGTAAAACAAAACTAAAAGATAAACAGAACATAAACTAAACATAGGAAATTTCTAAATACTTATCAAATACCGAGGAAAAAGTTGGAAGATCAATTTTCTTTGTTAAAAGATGCAGCCCTAACATCACAGCCATGCTTCAGCCAGCTGAGAATCATACACAGATGAGGAGACTCACCTTACCATTATCAATAACTCTACAGAAGCAGGAGCGATGAGAAAATCATTCTCAGAATAGTTACCAACATTCCATCATCCAAAATCCAAATACATAAATAAAGTTCGATTTATTCTGAAATGCTGCAAAAAATGGTCTGAAAAAAGGAAACCACTGACAGGGACAAGGAAAAGCTATTAGGCAGCTAGTTTGGGTTAGGCATTAACCAAGCGNGTTTTCACTGGGGGGAAAAAAAAAAAAAAAAAAAAAAAAAGAGAGAAGAGGTGGATATACAGCAGTGATGTTAAAATGGTATTACAATAGACCACGAACTGAACACAAGACAAAAATCTTGTGCCTTTGGGGGAAAAAAAAAATGGAATAAATAATCAAAAAAATCCACTCTGGAGACTTCTTGATCTAGTCATCTGGTTTTCTCAATACTCAACACTCAATTCAAGCAATAAATCAACAATGTTTTAGGCACTTCAATTTGTTGCATTCCAAGAATGGAAGAGTCCAGAGGAAGCTGAAATAATGAGAAATCTGTGGAAGCTGTCTGTGGGGAAAACATTGCCATGTGGTGATGCTGACCCCATGTAGACAGAGCAAGTAAGGACAGGTTGGACCATAAGCTGAACCTTCTCCGTAAGTTGAACTTGTTCCACCATCTTTCATGGTTAAAGGTGGCCAGACAAGATGCACAAACTCCACCACTGAAAATCTTTTAGAACAAATTAGGCAGCTACAAGTCCTAATTAGTTCTTTGATCCTACCCTGGAGCAAGACGATGGATTAAATCACCAGTTTACATCCCTTGCAACTTAATATTTTTAATAATTAGTGCAGCCTCTTTAAAGGTTACCATGTATTATCCTCATTCAGATCTAAATCACATTACTTTCACACTACTGCACAGTGTTGAAATGCATATTAATATGTTGTTAACTACAGGTTTTCTAAGCAGAACATTTGGGCTTCAGCAGGGAAAAGATGCTACATCCTCGGTTTAGTTACTGTCATACCCACAACTCAGAAGAAGCGCTATGAAAAAGACAGCTTTAAAAGAACAGTGTATTTATTTTGGCCAAGATACTAAAATCAGTATTTGTGAATGAACCTGAAGTCTGCACATACTGCTTCTTCAGAACTTCCCTAATCTATTCAGAAGTGGGATTTTTACATAGCACTTAATCATACTCAGAGACTGTGTTCAATCTTCACCAACAATGAGCAAATATAAATGGAAATATTAACACAGCAAGGAAAAACGGTGATTTCACGTTTCTGTTTAATAACGGCTGCTACAAACTGCTTCAAGATACGGTACAGGAGGCTCTGCAACATCAGAACTGCCAACCTAACATGAAAATTGCCTCCTATTTCTTTTTAATTATACATACCTAGATATGCCATTAATTCGTGGTAAATTGATTTGTTTTTATTCTGACACAATGAATTACTATGAAAACCTAGAAAATTTCAGAATTAAGAGTTAAATGGAAAAACCAGCACTTTAGGTTACGGGACAGGCCTCCCATGCTCACACGTCTCCCATTCACCAAGCGTTAGTTCTCAGGGACTGAATGAACTCAGAACACTTTCATACCAGCAGCCTCCCGGAAAGGGCTGTAAGGCTTGAGATACCAACGTTGGACACGGCAGCTCAGGTCGGTAAAGATCACTAGCTCACAGGTTTGAACCGATACAGCCTGCAATATCCTGTTTGACCCTTCATACGTTTTACCGTAACTAAAGAATGTCTCCAGCAAAGTCTGCAGACAACTGATTTTCTAAATTATTAATAACCAACATAAACAGCAACATAAGAACTTAACAGGCCGTTCAAGCAATGTGGGCTTCAGAGGGAACTTACAGGCCAATGTCAACAGGAAAAAAAAGTCTGATTTGCCCACTAATTCCTCTAACAGCTCAAGACATGGCAGAGCTTCCTCTGTGCATTCTCATTTTTGTGGGAAACCAATCCAAACACTCCTTTAAATGTAAGAAAACTGCAAGGTGCAACCAAAAGAAATGCTAAAAGCAAAAGCAGAAAGAACACTGGGTGCATTTCTAGCACTTTCTGTAGTCCTTATCCCCTCCATAGTCAATGGCATTTTCTGCACAGTCCCAGCAGAATTTTTTTTTTTGCTTCAAAAAGCATTCTCTTTGGCACTGCACTGTTTTGTCTCAGGAAAGCTTACAAATTCAAGAGCAAGATATGCTCAGAACTTGTTACTTACTCTTAATCAAAACATTCAGAGAAACAGATTTCAACTTCAGCTGAACATGGTATGTTCTTTCTATACCCGCTATGCCCTTCAGAGAAACAACGCAGAAAGGAATTCTACAAATCATGACAATTTTTAGTTTTTATTTTTTTCACCCTGGAGAAACATTTACATCAAGTACCTACAGCAAAAAAGTCTGGGAACATCTGTGCAGAAAGCACTATTCTACAGTCACAGACCCTGAAAGAATGCATTCTGCTCCTTCCAAAACACTTGCAGTGGCACAGATGACTAAGGGAAGAAAAAACAATAGGAGCCATGGCAATAACACCTACTTAGTCTACTCTGGAAAGTACAAGGGAGATTAGAAACAGTGGAATAAAGATTTCTTTATCTGTATAATGTGAGAAAATTCGCAAGGGGAAAAAAAAAAAAAAAAAAGGCAGTAAAGAAGAAAAGTTAAGATGCATTTAGCCATGCCTTGTGGAATCACTTTGTTCATGCAGCTTCATGAACTCCATAAATACATGTCAATATGTCTGTAACAGTTTCTGCCCAGTGCTTCCCTTCACAAATCTTGCACTATGTTTAGCGCAAAACTTTAAGATCTCACATTTGTAAGTCAGACTCTTTAAGAGCCACCCATCTTTAAGAGCCACCCATCTACACAGTGCTGGCAGCTAAACAGAAACTGCTACTATGTTACTTCGTATGATCTGAGTGTCCTACACACATATATGTAACACACCTCCACAAAGGCTGTTCTGCCTTAAAAACCAACATTTACTCACCTCATTCACATACAATTTGCTTCAAATTTGACTTTTTTTTTTTTTAATGATCAATATACTAACTTCCTGTTCTGTAAGTTTTTGCTTTAAGTTTAACCCTCTGTTAAACTCAACTGCTACGCAGAAGTAAATTCATTTTCTCTACCAGAAGTTACAGGAATCTGGCAGTGAAGAATAGACCACAAGAGCTACAAGTTGTGTGTGTGTTTTCTTTTTTTTTTCCTCCATCTCATTCCCCACCCCTCTCCACCAAAGTTGCCATTACACATGGTGAGTCCTGCTTTCCTGGAAATGGCTGAACACCTGCCTCTGCACAGGAAACAGTGAACGCATTATTTCGCTTTGCTTGCACGCACAGCTTTTCTCACTTCCACCTTTCCGACTCCCCCATACCCCACTGAGTGCGCAGTGCAGTGCTGCCTGCTGGGTCAAAACGAGGATTCTGATGTTGTGAAATGAAGCACTCATCAGTTTGCAAACAGACAATTTAGTTACCCAAGCAAACTGATTTTAATTTTCAGAAAGCATACATTTTCAATATATTCTTATATGAACATACACCACTCTTCTCAGAGTACACTTGACTTACTCCACGGAGAGAGGAATCGTCCCTAGCTCATTAAACAATTACCCTGGTTTAGGCTGGGATAGAGTTAATTTTCTTCACACAGGCTTGCATGGTGCTGTGTTTTGGATTTTTTATGAAAATTGTTATGAGAACACACCCATGGTTAGTTGCTGAGCAGTGCTTGCACAGAGGCAAGGATTTGCCACCTCCTCATGCTGCCTTGGCAGTGAGGAGCCTGGGGTCTGTCTTCCCAACTAACCACCACCCATGATGGGCCCTGCTTTTCCAAAAGTGGCGGAACGTCTGCCCGCTGATGGGAAGCAGTGAATGAATTCCCTGCTTTGCTTCGCTTGCGTGCACACCTTGTGCTTTGCCTAGAGAACTGCCTTAATCTCAGCACAGCAGTTTTCTCACTTCTACCTTCCCCATCCTCTCCCTCATCCTGGGGTGGGGGCAGTGAGTGAGCAGCTGCATGGTGCTGAGCTGCCTGCTGGGGTTAAACCACAACAACAGTTCATTAAACAAATGCATTTCTATTTCTTCCACTTAATAACAGACCCTTGACTCTTTTTTCAAGGAACACCCTGGAAAACATAAGCAGCTTTTCTTTTTTTCCTGTGCAAAGCAGTATCCATTCCATCACTAACTTTGATATGATCGTATTACATCATAACACTCAATGTCCCTCAACTTTAAATGCATTCACCGCATTTACAACGGTCAGCCCTAGGTAAGAAAACACATGATCCAAAGAGTGCACTCGAGTGAAGAGTCCACTTGACTTCTTGTAGAGTAATTTATCAAATGTTTTTTCAGTTGTAGTGCTAGCTTAAGTAATCATCCTTCCCTAGCTAGCTCTATGCTCCTCCTGTGTTCTGTCAGGACACAATTAAAAGGAAGCTATTAGCCTCCAGATATCCAGATTCGAAATGCCCTGGACCTAAAAGCAGACTAGAGTGTTTCTCAGAATTTTATCGCCTTGTCAGAATGACTGGCTCTTTTAGGAAAGGCTTGAAGGTGAGAAAATGGTGGCTCTCCTGATTAAGAGGCAATTAGGATGATCTCCCACTTTCTGTTCAGACTGCCTCTGCTTTTTGGGACACCTGAAGGACTGGGAAGAAAGCAAATATATCTCTGATAAGCAAGCTTAAGAAAACTTCCACAATACCCCTTTGGAGAAGTAGCTGACTCTTGTTGACTAGAAGAATAAGAAATGGTGGCGAACGGAGTTAAATCCAGCTGGTGACCAGTCACGAGTTGTGTTCCCCAGGGGTCAGTGCTGGGGCCGGTGCTGCTTAATATCTTTATTGATGATCTGGATGAAGGCATTAAGTGCAACTTCAGTAAATTTGCAGATGACACCAAGGTGGGAGGAAGCGTTGATCTGCCCAAGGGCAGGAAGGCTCCACAGAGGGATCTGGACAGGCTGGATTGATGGGCTGAGGGCAATCGTATGAGGTGCAACAAGAACAAGTGTCGAGTCCTGCACTTAGGTCACAATAACCCCATGCAACACTACAGGTTTGGGGCAGAGTGGCTGGAAAGCTGTGTGGAGGAAAAGGACCTGGGGGTGTCAGTCGAAAGCTGACTAAATATGAGACAGTAGTGTGCCCAGGTGGCCAAGAAAGCCAATGGCATCCTGGCTTGCATGAGGAATAGTGTGGCCAGCAGGACCAGGGAGATGATCGTCCCCCTGCGCTAAGCACTGGTGAGGCCGCACCTCGAGTGCTGTGTTCAGGCTTGGGCCCCTCACTACCAGAAGGACACCGAGGCCCTGGAGCGTGTCCAAAGAAGGGCAACGAAGCTGGTGAAGGACTTGGAGCACAAGGCTTATGGGGAGCGGCTGAGGGAACTGGGGCTGTTCAGTCTGGAGAAGAGGAGGCTCAGGGGAAACCTCATTGCTCTCTACAACTACCTGAAAGGAGGCTGTAGTGAGGCGCAGGTCGGCTTCTTCTCCCACGTAACTAGCAATAGGATGAGAGGCAATGGTCTCAAGCTGCACCAGGGGAGGTTCAGGTTGTATGTTAGGAAAAACTTCTTCTCTGAGACAGTGGAAGAGGCTGCCCAGGGAGGTGGTGGAGTCTCAGTACCTAGAGGTGTTCAAGAACCATGTAGACGTGGCACTTAGGGACATGGTTTAGAGAGCATGGTGGTGGTGGGCTGACAGTTACACTAGATGATCTTAGAGGACTTTTCTAACCTTAATGAGTCTATGATTCTAAATCATTGTAATCCTCTCAAGTAACTTTAACAGTCAAGTCACAAATATACTGGGTCAGAAGTCATTCTCATAAGAGAAAAAGAAAGAGGGAAGCAAGGAGGATGGCTAGAGCAGCACAGCTTCCATAAGTTTTTATGACAACACAGAAAATTTTCTCTGGGTAGATGCACAAAAACAGTTTTAGGACAATACCTCTCTTAAAACTGCTGACTGTTCTTGGTGGTTTAAAAACAAACAAACAAAAAAAATAAAGGAATTCCCAAATTTGTATATTTTAACATAACAATAGTTTTGCAGCAGTTGTTCTGTGGAAACGGACAGGAAGCATTCAGTTATGAAAAGATACTGTTGCAGATGATGAAGACCTATACAGAAACCTAGCCTGTTCAATTTTAAATAAAATAGAAGACCATTTAGGAACATGTCCTGGTTTTGGCTGGGATAGAGTTGAGTTTCTCCATAGTGGCTGGCATGATCCTATGTTTTGGATTTAGGAGAAAAATGATGTTGCCAACACACCGATGTTTCAGTTGCTGATGAGCAGTGCTGCACAGTGCCAAGGATGTTTCAGCTTCTCACACTGCCCTGCCGGTGAGGAGCTGGGNGGGGGCGTTGCAAGGAACTGGGAGTGGACAGAACCAGGACAGCTGACCCAAACTGGCCAAAGGGACATCCCATACCAAATGGCATCATGTCCAGCAGTAAAACTGTGGACAGTTGGCCATGGGGCAGCTGCTGCTCAGGGACTGGCTGGGCACTGCTCAGCTGGTGGTGAGCAATTGCATAGCGCATCACTTGCTTTATTTTTTTTTTGTTCTCATTGCTTTCCATTTCCTTTTTTATCCCCTCTTTTTCATTCAGCTGTCCTTACCCCAACCCAATTCTTGCACTCTTTTCCATTTTCTCCCCCATCCCACCGCAGGGTGAGTGAGTGGCTGCGTGGTGTTTAGCTGTCAGCTGGGTCAAATCATAACAGAGCATCACAAACTTGTTGAACTCTGTTTCAGCACCAGCCCATTTATTACTTCAAAACAACAAAATGAACCATCCACATTTATATTTCTAAGGCTGGACAGGGAACAGTCTCCAGCTCTGAGCTTCTAGAGACATATTGTGGGGATGGCACCAAGTAGTGGCACCCTGTAGTCCAAAGACCTGGCAGTTCAGCCTCAGGCCAATTCACCAGTCCTTTTCTGGTTGCTTTTACTTAGTCCATCCACATCCAGATGATGTTCTATTTTAGACACAGTTTCTTTAGGTAGGTATAGTTAATATAATGTATAACTACTATACATAAAGCATAAAAATTGATTTTGCATAGTTTTTCTGAAATAATTCTTTAAAAGGTATACATGAAAGAAGTCATTTAGAAAGTGAATGTCTACCACCAACAAGTATTCTTGGTTCCTTCTCAGCCATTGTGGGTAGAGGAGGAGGCACTGCTTAGATGGGCACAGAAAGAAAAGAAAATGAGGAAAATAGTACTAATACAGAAAACCCTAATACAGTTAAAGCTGTTAGCCACTTCCTTGTACCCAATCCTTGCTCTGCTTTCCCTCACGTTACCTTTCTGAGGCCTAGGATTGTTGGCTTCAGCTGTGTGAGGGCATTACAGCGAGTTTCCAGCAAGCATCCCACATCCTGTCTGGGGAGGAGAAGAAGCTCATGGTGGTGGCAGTGGAGGAGCAGGTCGTCGCGGGAGCAGTACGATGTTGATGGTTTCCTCCTCTAATTTCTGATGGTCTCCACTTGGGGCTACTTTTCCAACCTTGATCTTTATTTGTTGGTCTGCAACTCCATTCTGCATTCAGACTTACTCTGATGTTTATTCCACCTACCGGGTTCTTGCTCTTTGGTCTCTTTATTGCTCCAACACGCAGCTCTGCCCACCTCCCAACGCCGCACTTCCTTACCAGCCACTGGTGAGCTCTCCGCAGGCATCCCATACCCCGCTGTTCATCCTCTGCCTGATACTCCACCTTGCACCACGTGTCCCCACTGTGCCCCTCTGCACTACACCAGCCTGTGAGGTTCACACATATTCTGCACAAAACAACTGCTTGCTACTACCTTCTGTAGAAAAATTAAGGTTAAACCACATAATTACACAAGCCAAAGTGAAACTACCTAAGCAGCAGCCACCTGGTAATCAGAAAAACTGCTACTGCAGCAAAGCAAACCCAAACAAAGCTCCAGGTAGGCAAAGACAAGTTCAGACAAAACCTGACAAGTCCTGAGACTTCACACAGTCAGCAGGGAACTTGGTAACAGTTCCTAATAGTGGCAAGGCTGCATCTACAGGGCCACAGACCTGCCTTCGATTTTATAGTTCACGTATCCCTGCCTGAAGTGCAAGCAATATGGGAAACCAAACCACACACGAGGAAGCCAAGCCATGCAGTCTATCAGGAATGCACCTCTATGATTATTTCGATGGACACTGCCACCCATCTATTTTTTTTTTTCATGATACACCAATTTTTATTAGCTGAAGCCAGCTGGCTGTCTAGGTAGCTTCATTTCAAAGAAAAAACACAACATCAACCTTCTGCTGTCAGTCATACATGAACATTACAGATTTTTAAACCAGCCTGGATACAAATACACAAAACAGCAGGAAAATGAAAAGCAGACTTACAATCAGGATGACTTTTATATTCTGCACTTTGTATTATACAGGGTTACAAGCTCAAATAATTTATTAAGGGTATCTCTTTTATCACCGCATCTTTCTGCCATACAGATTCCTAACAAATGATTAACACTTCCAAAAACCAAGGAGGTAAGTATACTGGCTGCAGAGAAGAGATCTCACTAGAAATCAATCCCTAGGACAATCAAAGATAAGATTAAACATGCTGTGGGTACCACAGCCACAAGAAAGCAACTGCTTGAGACTCATAGAATCACAGAATCATAGAATGGCTTGGGTTGGAAGGGACCTCAGAGATCATCTAGTTCCAACCCCCCTGCCTGGGACAGGGCTGCCAACCACTAGCTCACTAGATCAAACTGCCCAGGAACCCATCCAGCCTGGCCTTGAACACAGCCAGGGATGGGGCAGCCACAACTTCTCTGGGCAGCCTGTGCCAGCGCCTCACCACTCTCTCAGGGAAGAATTTCTTCCTGATGTCCAACCTAAACCTCCCCTCTTTCAGTTTTAGCCCATTCCCCCTTGTCCTACCATTATCCACCCGCGTAAACAGTCGGTCCCCCTCCTGCCTGTAAGCTCCTTTCAAGTATTGGAAGGCTGCAATGAGGTCTCCCTGGGGCCTTCTCTTTTCCAAGCAGAACAATCCCAACTCCCTCAACCTTTCCTCACAGGAGAGGTGCTCCAGCCCTCCGATCATTTTGGTGGCCCTTCTCTGGACCCGCTCCAACAGCTCCACATCTCCTCTGTACTGGGGGCCCCAGGCCTGGACACAGTACTCCAGGTGAGGCCTTCCAAGGGCAGAGTAGAGGGGGACGATCACCTCCCTCTCCCAGACTGTCAGACTCCTGAACAAATGGCAGGGCAAAAATCCTGAGGTAGTAGTACATTTTGTTCCTCCACACAAGAAACTTGAAATTAGATTACTCTCATAACTGAGAATAGGATTTGCTTAATTCCATTCAGCCCATTCTTTAATACTAGATTTCTGTACAAATTGTGAAGCAGCACAGAACTGATCCAAACCAGGCAGGCGCAACCAATTGTATTTCTGCTGAACCCATCACAAAGAGTTTCTGCTGCCTTCCTGCAGCATTGTGCCTGTGCAGAGCCCATCCAGCATAAATCCAGAATGCTGAGGACAGTTCACTTGGTCCTGCATGAAGACTCGCAGACCTGCGTCCACAGCTCACAAGACTTTTATCGTCTCTCCGGTGACCATGGCATCTTTGATACATGTCCTGGTTTCAGCTGGGACAGAGCTGATTTTCTTCACAGTGTCTGGTACGACGCTATGTTTTGGCTTTGGGAGAGAAACAATGTGGATAACACTCCCATGTTGTAGTCGTTGCTGAGCAGTGCTGCACAGAGCCAAGGAGGTTTCAGCTTCTCCTAGTGTTCCGGTAGTGAGGGGGGGCGAGGGGACACAAGGAGCTGGGAGGGGACAGAATGAGGACAGCTGACCTATACTGTCCAAAAGGACGTCCTGTAACATACCACATCATGTGAAAAACCTGTAAAACTGAGGGGAGCTGGCTGGGTTGGGGGCAGCTGCTGCTCAGGGACTGGCCGGGCATTGGTTGGCAGGTGGTGAGCAGTTCTGTTGTGCAAGTACATACATTATTACTATTATTTTTTTTCTCTTCTTTTTCTGTTTTAGTAAACGGTTTTAATCTCAGCCCATGAGTTCTACTTTGTTTTTTTTTCCTTCTGATTCTCTCCAACACCCCACAGTCGGGGGGGAGTGAGCGAACAAATGTGTGGTGCTGAGCTGCCCACCAGGTTAAAGCACAACCATACGATACTGGAAGTCATAAAATGACCAAACTACAGCTTCATTTTCCTATTGATATGAAAAAAATTACTCTTAGGAAGATAATTCTGTTTGACAACTCCTCCTTCAGTAGGTAAACAAACACTACCATGAGGCATAATGAAACTCTTGGCCTTCCTTGCAAGGTGAGGTTTCATAAAGGCTGTGGATCCATCAGGAGACTGCCAGGCATCTCCCAGTAACCACGAGGAGCAGAGATCACCATTATATAGATCACAACAAAAACTGGAACGCCTGAGATCCCACTGAGCACATAACTTCACTGACAGTGGAGACAGGAACAGAGTATGAAAATTTCCCAGCATTTAACTGGATTGCAACCAACAAAGAATGTGACCGAAGAGGGCGGTGTTCTGGCAGACACAGCGGGCCAGGCCCAGATACCACATGAGCAATCTCAAACGACCCTGTGACTTCCTTCAGCTCACCTCAAGCTCACGTGGGACCACAAGTTTCCACCCACAGCCAGTACGTGTAGATTCAAGTCTAGACATGGGCCTATAATTGGTATGCAATGCAAAAACTCCTTTGGAGGAAGAGGAACTTTTTGGCTGAAAAACAATAGTAGAGTAAAAGGTAAAGAGCAACCTATCTTCTCTTTTAAACATCAACTGAAGGGTCAACGTCCTGATCCCTTCTTCCACCCCATAACAATCACCCAAAGTGATGCCAGCCTGCAATAAAAAAATAAGCCTGCATAGCCGGTGACAAGGAAGTCTTCATCAGACCACAGACACATACCTGGGCGTGCAACAGAGGGAGCTACAGGGCGCAGAGGAGGATGGCTGCTGGATCCAGACAACAGTGGGCTCCTGCCAACACCAGAGGATCCTTCGGGATGACACATTTAAGTTGTTCTGCCACAGTAAATCCGGCTCTTGAGCCAAAGAATACAGATTCCTGACCAAAAAATCCTCAGAGGTTCAGAAATCTACATCCTACAAGAGTTGGAAGAAGACTGAACTTTTTGTTTGATAGACACTACCAAACTACTATTGGGTAGTAATAATCAGAAAGAATTAAATGAGCTTCCTCCTTTTCCAGCATTTGTAAAACTACCAGTGATGGCATTCAATAAGCAATGCGGATCTTATGAAAGGTTTTCAGTGACACAGAAACCACAGGAAGAGCATCAGCTAACATCCAAGACATCTGTTGAACGTGTATCTTCCACAGACAAAGAAATCCCCATCCTGAGATGCACTTCTCCTAACGGCTGTCCGAGGACTAAAACAGACTGGCCTGAAGAACACGAAGTCGTGCAACCCCACCTGCACAGCACGGGCATGCTGGGCAAATTACCCTGGGAAATGCCAACAGATGAACCGCACCGAAACGTGAGGAGAAGCTGCATCCTCACTAAGTAATAATAAACAAAACAAAAACCCCAAAGAGATAAAAGCATGATCCAAAATCAGAAATTTATCTTGCGGCATAATCAGACAGAACCAAGCACCTTGCACTGCTTCACTGACCATCAAATTATGGCACATGTACAAACTGAAAGAAGTTCCCATATCTACTATAATCAAAACAAATAAATAAAGAAAAAAAAAAAAAGGAGAAAAGAAAAGAATTCTCAGCTGATAACTACTGATGTAAACTAGTGACCAAATTGGCTCTGCAACTCTGCAGATACCAAGGGAAAATCAATGCCATGACTCAAACTATTTTAAAGCATTTCTCTCCACATGTCTAAGAATACACAGCTGCCAATTATCAAAGAATTTCCAGCATTTGCTGAACTTTGCACACTTAACTCTTGCTGTATTTCACAATTTTGACACTACTATTCCAGATCTTTAGCCAAGGAATGTGTTTACAGATGAATCACAACCATGTGTTAATGGTTAATCTCTGCCCCAATCATTTTACACTTAGCTTTCAGCACAATTTTGCAACCACAGGCTGTCATTTCAGCACACGAAGAAGGGAATCACCTTGGAAATTCCCATCCTTCAGCACTTGATATCCAGACTTACCAGGACGAGAAACCATTTAATTTTTTTTTTCTTGTTTAAACAAAACAGACATGGCTTTTGAAGATATGCAAAGAGAAATTAACACACAACTAATTTCAAGACCTGGCTTACAAGTAAGGTGACTAATGTCAGAAATGATCGGTGATGTCAAACATCTGCATTCCTCAACTATCAGATGGATTCTCAAATAACTGTAAAACTAAAGGCTGAAGAAAACATTGCAGGTCGGTACAAACAATACCTGGAATCCAACAAACTCCTGTTATACGTGAACTGGGTCAAAACCAGCATAAGAATTCTGACACCTGTAATTGTGACAGGTTAGCTGAAGAGCCTAAAATCAATGCTAGAGGTCCTGGATTGCTTTCACACCTAACAGCACGCCTTTCACACGACCATGGTTTCTGCGCCTGTTGCCAGTAAACTTTGTGGAGATGGGCAGAACATCAGAGTGTTCACATCTCAGCTACGGACAGTTTCAGTATTCCAAATTCCATCTTACTGCATTTGTCGTGGTCTCCACCTTCTTTTGAAATGTACTCTTGATAAAACACACAGCCACACTCTATTTAATAAGAGAAGAGAGGGTCTGGACTGACAATTGAAGTTCTGAGCTCTGCGTTTTTGTCCTCACAGAAGTACTGCTAACTGCAGCAGCAGCTCTCAGGCAGCCTCGGCAGAAAATGGAGCAGCAGACTGTAGCACAAACTTTGCCTCATTTCCCATCAGGAAACAACACCGGCAGTTCAAATGATCTGCTAGAAGCTGCCAGCTCTGCTGGCAAAAGGAACTGCTGCTCTCCAGCTACTGGGGCATATTCAGAGGAACTATGAAAAATGAAGGAAGACACAAACATAAAAACCCACAAAAAAAAAAAATTACGGACCTCTAATGGAAAATTCTCTGTGTTTCATCCAGGGAGAAAGTATTATTTTTGAAACACCCGTAAACAAACTAAGGCCAAATAAATATCGAGGAACAAAACTGTACACACTCGGCTCTCTGTTACGGCTTGGCATTTTTTTAATTTATTGGCAGCAGCGTTCGTGTAAAACGTGACGAGGTAACGCGCCAGGTTTCGTAAGAGTTTCGCAAGAGAGCCTTAAAAATATTAAAGAATTTTTCTGGAGGGGAGTTTCTTCCTTCCCCACCCGCGGCACTTGGGACAGCTCCAGAAGTTGAACACCCGCTGGAGCACGCACACCGCAGCGCGCCCCTCGCTCCCCGCAGCGACCGTCCCCGGG
>VXAV01007875.1:0-27167 GCA_013399715.1 Alectura lathami | reverse complement strand
GCGCCGCCGCCCTCCTCAGGCGGCAGCGTGGAAGGGGAAAGGCGGCGGGGGCTGCCCGGGAAAGGGCGGGCCGGGGCTGGCTGCCCTGCGAAGAGCCAGCGTCCGGTGTCGTAGTTCTGTCCCAAAGCAGGTGCTGCAAGGCGCTCGAGGGATAAGATGTGTTTCTACCTTGGCTGTATATACGTTAACATTCCAAAACATGTGAATCTCAACCTGTCACGCATGTGTCTTTCTTTAAAAACCGTTAATTCCACCGAACCGAATCTGTTCAAACTCACGATGATGATGGAAGTTCTACTACCTCATTTCTCGTGGATTTTCAGTTTAATTTGTGTCCACGTTCATGGCACGTTAGTAGCTCCAAATGCTCGTTTCTCCCTGTAGCAGTTCTGTGGGGCGGAAGTGGTGCCGTCCCAGTTGCACGGGCGGGAGAGTAAGGCACAGGCAAGGTGAACACCCGTGTTGCAGTGGCCTGTATTTACACAACAGAACTACGTGTATTGGAGTTAGACAGTACATTGTATTTACACAGCATAACTACATAGCTACAATGTGTGCAGATGCACAAAGCGTAGTGCAGCTCAAAGATCACAGGATAACACCCCAAATATCCTGTGCTCCTCTGGCTGTTCGGCTCTACAGGTAGGAACAAGGGCGTTTCGTGTGTTTATTTGTAAAAGACAAATGTAACTCTGAAGCCACAAACACTGTTGGAGTATGTCCATTCTGAATTCCATCTCTAAATCCTTGTTACTGCAGCTCAAGTTCAATACATAACCTCAGGTAGTACATCAAAAAATGATGATAGGAGAACTTGGACACCTTCTCAGCTCCTAGCTAACAGATTAAACAGCACAGAAAGCAGTAACATGGTCCTGTTAATGGGACACAAGCTTCTGGGACTGAACTACAGTTTTGGTGGCAGAAATTCGAGGAAGATGCCACAGACACCTCTACTCAGAAACTTCCGACTTCACACCTTGCTTAATCTGCCTCTTTGGTTTCAGGAATGTGTAACCTGAGTTTTGTTTCTTCCTTCTCTTGCCCAGTTGTTGAACATGAAGCCGTTTCTCATCAGTATTTCCTCTTAAATCAGCCTGCTTGAAGCATTCAGTGCACACAAGAAACCACGCGCCTTCATAAGTATGCTAGGTGTGTCTGCAGTCAGCCGAGCCAGCAAGCTGAAACTGGTAATAAACAAAGCAAATTTAGTTCACTATTATCTTTTTCAGTCCAGTAGCGTGAAAGGATGGGCAAAGGATTGTTCATGCCTTGAGAGACTAACACCAAGTAGGAATAGGGTGCTAGATGACTAAAAGCTAAAGAACATTCTTAAGAAACGTTCAAAACTCCTTTTCAGCTTTATAATACTGTTACTCCCTCTTTCATAATCTGCTATAAAAATCTAAATCGGTGGGGCCCACAGGGCAAGGCATGAAGAACTTTGAAATCATTAATAGTTGTAACTATAATATATGCTATACATTACATAACTACTATAATAACTCTTGGCTTGGATAACTTGTAAGTATATCATGTGTACCTTACACATACGTATCATGTATGTGTAATATGACCTCATATTCTTCCCTACTGAGCCACTCTAGATCACTGCTGAAGACAGGATATGAGGTTAGAATGAAGGTTTTCTTTGATTTTACTATATTTTTATGTTATCTGTTTTAAATGTTCTGTTTTGCTTACAGAAATGGAAATAGTTGATTCCATAGAGTGTTCTATGAAAACAGTGGAGGAGCTAGGGAAATTCACGTTGTCAGTGTTGCTGGGGGCATATCCACATTCTCTCTTGTTTACCAAGGCACAGCTATTTTGCCTTCTAATGTTTCAGTTTAAAGTACATAGTTCTCAAGCACTGAGAGCGATTTATATGGCAAAGACTGAAACTAAAAACTAACAAGAGATAGCTGAAAGTTACGCACCAATGTTGGCTGACTATACGTTACTGTAATTCCAGAGAGGCACCTTGGTTTTGCTCATTCTTAAATGCCATTCTAAAATGCCAGCGAGGTCTGGTGATAGTATCTATGGATTAGGGCTGTATCTGGAATTTGCATACAAAATAGCTATCAGACTACAGTGCAAAAGAAGCATCAGGGCTGTTTGTTGCATATACTATGTTGACATTTGAAGATTATTGACTCTGGACATTTTAGAGTGGAAAACAGGACATTTTGCTCACCTTTGTGGCTGTTATTTTATTATTGTCAGCTGTTGCTAATTATCAAAACAGCTACATATCTTGTTTCAGTATGTGCAACCTAGTTTTAGGAATGAAGGACATACTTGAGGTAATTATAGCATGAACAAACTACAGATTCCAAAATAACTGTAATATGTAACATTGAATAATTGGTTCAGAACATCACTGTTTCCAGGTTTTAGCAATATAACTGAACACAAAAGGCACAAGATACAAGCAATGCTTACTTCACTTTCTCAGCTTTTTGCCTTGTAGGTCCATAACTTGGCATCTCAATAAAAGTTTTATGATTTAATATCTGTAGTCCTAAAAACAAAAACACACACACAAAAAAACCCACAAATGATTCTGCAGAATATTCTGAAAGAATATGTGGAAGAGTACAGAAGTAAGCTTAGAAGTGAGCTTCAGCATTACTGAAACAACACAACTGCAATTCTAATGTGATACCATTTGCAAGACAACCAAACTAGTGAGTCTGAGTTTCTGAGGAAAATATATATTCCCTGGTTCTTCTGTAGTATTTACTCAGTAATTCTCTTGATCAACATCCAATAAACACCATGTTTGCATCCTGGCTGCTGTAAAACTGTTTCTTTCAAAAGATGAAAGGAGGGAGTGAACTTAGGCATAACTTGGTCCTTTCTGGTAGCTGAACGTAACACTGAAACAATGCCAATGCCTGAATATAAAATACATTCTGAGAATTGTTGCATCTTTCTTTCCTGCTTTTGTTTCTTATACCTAGCTTTCTCTTTCCTTTCTGCTGATTATTTAAATCCATTGACCAAAGACAAGACATTTACCAAGTATCGTTTCTAGAACCATCAGCAAACACCTTGGCTGAATCCATACCACAGGGTTTAAAAACCATCTGTGATACTATGTGTTGATTTTTTTTTTTCCCTAGCATGAATTATGTTCTGTAATTCTGTGATTTTGTAGTCTGCTTTCAAGACACACAAATACTGATGAAGCTCTGTTTTTGTAATAGTAAAGTCTAAAGTCTAAAGGAGGAGTCTGACACAGAGGTTAGGCATAAGGAAGAAATCTCCACTCCTTCAAGCTGTTTAGTTTAAGTACTAGTTTTTCAAGGGCTCATGTCTGCACTTTCACAGGTGTCAAGGAGAACACATTCATTAGCAAAAAGTATCTAGGCCTGTGTATCAAAGCCTTTGAAAAACATCCCTGCTGTCTTCGGGAGAAAAGAGCACCTTGTCACCATGGCATAAGCATGAGGAAGCTCATGAGTCATTAGCTCAGGGACAGCTAATGGTTTCACCATTTCTCTACGCTGCATTTGTTTGTTTACCTCCATACTGATTGCATTACTCTTATCTCACTGTGTTATCCTTACCTGCATTCTGGCTATGTTATCCATCACAGCACCTTCAGCACCAGGTAAAGTTTCCTAAGATTATTTCAAGCTTGCTTCCAGTTTGATCCAGGCCAGAAGAGACAAGTCATCATCATCATCAGCCATACATCATAGAATCAGAGTCACAGAATCACAGAACCATAGAATCATTTAGGTTGGGAAGGACCTTCAAGGTCAAGTCTAACCATCCAGCCAACCCTACAAGTCCACCTCTAAACCATGACTCTACGCACCTCAACCACACGACTCTTAAAAACCTGCGGGGATGGTGACTCCACCACCTCCCTGGGCAGCCTTCGCCAGTGCTTGACCACCCTCTCCATGAAGAACTTCCTCCTGATATCCTCCTTCCTTCCACTCTCTTCTCCTGAGGAAAGTATTCTTCCATAGGATTAGCACAGTCATTCCAGGTTAAGCAGTGGTGGCATCAGATCCTGTCACGGTTTACAGTCTGTTCAAAAGCTCTTTGAATGTGCAGAGATCTCTGAAGCACTCTCAAAATCATCTAGGAGAAGTTGTGTAATCCATTTCACAACTTTCGCTTAGTACTGTGTAGTCAGGTCTCTCTATCTATGAATTTTAGATCTGGAAAGCACATTTTCTGGACCGCATCTCACAGTGAAGTGTGTGCTATGCATCTCAGGTTCTAATCATGTGCCCTGAAGTAATTTTAGTACTACTTTCTTAGCAGCCAATGAGGTCAGATTACTGTTTAGATTTCAACTTAAAGGATAAGGAATCATACTGATTAGTCTTTTTAAATTAAAAAAAAATACATATTGATACGCCTTAAAATTAACCATGGGCCAAACTAATTTTATTTCTGGACAAGTTGCCAGAAACATGTGAGGATGCGTTTGAAGCCATTTTTCTAGAAAGACAACTCACCACTAGTTTATAGCAGCAGACAATTTCAGGTGCTCCTAAAGTAAGCAGGTTTAGTGTGGCATCAAGAGTGGCGGCAAAAAGATTGTCTGCACACAATTTGTCTTGAGAAATCTAAATAACAATGAAGGGCAGCCCCACCGATATGTTTATAACAAGAGCAGCTGAGCACTGAAAGTACCTTAGGAAATCTGCTCAAGACAAATGTGTGCACAGTGAGGGTGATAACCTGGTCTAACCTGGGTATGTGTTGTCTCCACTGCCCATTGGTACTCACAAATGTGTAATCTGGATTATGTGTCAGTTCACATGTCATTTCTGCTTCTGACAAGGGTCCCAGTCAGGATAGCAGTGTGTATTCTAAGTAGCCAGCAAGAACCAAAGCCAAACTTTTATGTCAATTGCTTTTTAAGTTTCTCTCATCAATTTCTTCTTGTAAACCAACATAATGGAAGTGTAAAAAAACCTGCCGCCCTACGTGCTCATGCAGTATTTATTGCTTGAGCATTTTGAAAAAAAAAATTGTGCTTTTTGTTTGCATTCTTTCAAACATAAATGGAATTTAAGCATTTTGCCAAGTCCCTCCCTGTATTATTTTTCATATAGGTAGGCCTGCAGTTAAGCTCTTCCCCATATTCATCTTGAAAGCTGTATTGGATTTTTGTGTTTATTACCTCATTCCCTTCTTAATAATTTTCTTCCCAAGATTACACTTTTTTTGTGTGTGAAGAAAAACAACATATGCACTTTTTGCATAAATAGAATATTACCTACTACTTCTGCAGAGGAAAACTTCACCGCTCCTGAAGGTTCTTTGTCATATTTGATAGCCCACTTGTTAGATAAGGAACCAGAAAGCTCACACCTCTCCCCCACTATGATTTGCTATAGTATGCAGTCTGGGAAGGAAAGGAATTGTGATAGGAAAGATTCTGCATTATTAATGAGTGATCAAAAAGACAGTGTGAATTAATTATTGTAATTACTTTTAGCAACTCGCTGAAATATCTAGAGAGAAAATTAGAGAACTTCAAAGAGTTGTTTGTCTTTCTTTCTTGGAAACAAAAATAATTTTTTAAAAAATATTACTTGTTTTCAATTGTCATTTATTCCATCTTCCATGAATTTTAATTTTACATTATTTTCCAAAAATACCTAAAACAGAAAGTTGACAGCATGTGGACTGTCTTTTGGAAACGCTGTCCATCAGAGTTTCCTCATTTCATGGCAACATTCAAGCAATTAAGGTTTTAATGAGGCTGAAAATTTGTATCTCGAATAACATAATGAGTTTGACTATCTTCCAGAACAACTATGGCACTAATGCAGGAATGCATTTACCCATATGCTTAAAATTCATGACTGTGTTGTTAGGCAGTAGCAGTCTTCCAGACTAAAGTAAGGTGTAAGCCCACTCTTAAAGTTTTCTGAGTTTGGGTGATTTCTTGTACTATTTCTTTGCCTGTGTGAAAATTACTAATTTGATATTTCTGTTTTCTCACGTCGCTTTCTGTTATCTCGAAGTACTTATTCATATTCACAAATTATTCAAATGAGTCCTGATCCAATGCTTATTTTCAATTTCGAAATATTACCTAACATTGCACAATAACTTTCAAAAGGGAGGTAAGTTAGATTCAGTCACTTAACAGCATATGAGATGTTAAACAGTACCATAGCCTGAACTGTGCTGCTGACTGTCGGGCCTTCTAATTCTGTACCTGCAATAAATGTGAACCTTCAGTTTCTCTTCGTTTTGGAAAGGACTTACCTTCTGATAAAAACATGTTTCTTCCTGAAGTGACATCATACACATTAGTTATCTAACAGTGGAATAAACATTCATCCTCAAAAACAAAGAACTAATTAGTATGGGGCAATTGCCAGATACCAGCAGTACACATTCCGGAGTCATAGTAGCAAGGATTCCATGAAAATTATTGTACTGTTTAGGTAACTATAGCACAGCTGTGTTAAAACTATTCTGCAAAAAAGATGCTGGCTGGCTGCCAGGACAACCAGCACTTGTCAGAGTTGAGACAGTAACATCATGAACGTTTCCCTTCTTTGTGAAAAAATGGAAAGCAAAAGTAAATGGTCAATTTTAAAACATTCACGTGGATTACATTCTTAATTGTACTCAGCGCTAAACTCAAAACTTTGTAAAATAAAAAAAAACAGTTTATTTGAATAGTAGTTGTTCATTCTGTGTTTATGTATTAGATTTAGAAAACAGCTAACAACATTGAGAAATTGTGAATTCTGAAGCTCCAAAAATGTAAACAAATGTTATTTTGTACAATTAAGAGAAAAATCAGAAAAAGAGTGATTCTTAAATGCATTGGATGTCTAAATCATTGCAGAAAATTAAACATTGTAGGCCCAATTCATCCTTATAGGATCTCAGTGGAACAGAAATGAACAATGAATTAATTAACCTTCATGAATTTAACAGATGTTTCAGTACAAATTCATATTTTACTTTGGATATTAACTTCAGGTGCTTAGTCATGTATGTTTTTCATTGTGATATACTTAGCACAGATATGTAGAGTTCTATAGTACATTTAGAAGATCAGTCACAAAATACAGTTTTAGTTCAGTTTGTGTATTTCCTAAGAAACATAGCCCTTTAAAAAGTCAAGGCATTTTAGAAGTTTGTATTTCTAAAATGTTTGCATTTTTAAAAGCCTTTTTGAAGAATATTATTCATGCTTCAGTATTAATCTTTATAAAGAACAAGTGCCTAACACAAGAGTAAATTCTCTATACATCATTTCTGAAGGTTTATTAGTCCTAACAGTCCAGTTTTAGCCCTGCAGCATACCGAGTTCCAAGAACCAGCCCATGAACCCAATACTGTGTTGAATTCCTCTGTTAGCCAGCATCATGTTGAAGCAGATTCCTAGCACATCCCCGGATCACAAACTGTGCGTCTATATCTGCGTATCAGAAAGGGTCACCCTCAGTTAGTGCTGAAATGCAACCCAGCATTCTTCTCTTAGGTCTTAGCTCTGCCAGTAGTCCTAAATACTAAAGTATTAGTATTCTGATTTTACTTACTGCTGTAGATGTCTGTCCAACTTTAAATCTATCGCAAACCTGAAACATAGCTTTGCATCATGAGGCCATCTCAGCATGACAGATAACTTAGCAGGAAAATCACTGTTTCACATCATCCGGAGAGTGGCAACCTGCTGGTTTTATCGCAGACGCATCGGGTTGTTTAGGTTGGAAGTGACCTCTGTGTTTCATCCGGTCCAGCCCCCTGCTCTCAGCACGCAGCCACCACTTGCCTCTTTCAAAACAGCTTTGAAGTCTCACCACAACCCCGTGACACAAGGTGGGGATTTGAGCTTCCAGACTCAGGAAGGAAATGTGCCAGTGCTCTTATCACTGCACTTGTACACAGAAGATGATAGACAAAAATGCTCCTCATGATTTATGGGAACGGTGAACCTTATTCTGTCCTTGAGAGAACAAATATTCTGCGGTAGTGCAAAGTGAAACAAAAATCTTTTGTCTGGAGAGTGGTGGGATCTCAAACGCAGCCTTGTTTTCAGTATTTCTTACAAGCTAATTCTGAACAGCTGTCCTTTCCAGCTGTCTGTGTGCTCCATTTAAGAATGTGGACTTCTAGCATAGACTTTGAAATTATTTTTAAATCCTATCATATAGACACTTCAATAAGTAACTTCTAGGTGCCACTCTTTTCTGGACTTGATACTTAAAATTCTGTCCCAACTAGGGTAACGTAATAAGTGTGAAACAACAAGATCACAGCAGAATGCTGAAGAACAATCAGCATACAGTTATTATTAGCAGTTCTCTGAGTTCCCTTTGTGCTGTGCACTGCCTTAGCACTGGAATTGTTCCTGCCTCAAAGGGATTAAATTAGGCCAAGGTTCAACGTGAATTTTAAAGATAACTGCAGAGAATGGGCAACAAAGAGCACACAGAAAACAAATAATGCCAGATAATTACTTCCATTGATAAAACCAGCAAACGGGGACAATGCAATGTAATATATCTAGATTTTACTAAAGGGTTTGATATAATTTCTCATCAAATGATGTGTTGATTAAAAATTAGCACTATACAAAATGAACGCAGCACATGCTAAAAAGATTATAACTCAGAAAATAATGCTAAAGAGCATTTATAATGGTGTGGTTTGGGATCAGTTCTATTCAGTACATTTATCATTTACTGGGAAACTTCACAGATAAAACATAATGGAGACCATTAGTAAGGAAAAAAATAAGTAGCTCTGTCAACTGATAGTCCTCTCAAGTGATTGGGATTTTATGGTAAACTGGTTTCCCTGGAATAATGATGTAATGTAACCAAATGAAACACATTCCTCTAGGACTCAAGGTACAAATTACACACGAAATACGCAGAGCTCTGTTTTGCAGAGCAGAATTTCGGATGTGGAAGTGGAGACAGGATGGACTGCAGCTGAAAATAATTTATAGTGCTGTAGAGCTGGAGAAGGTGAATGCAGCCCCTTCCCCAAGCACTTAAGACAGGAAAATTTTTCTCCCTTGATAAACAATATTTTGTACACACAAACTTAAACAACAGAAAGTTTTAAAGGGCTGAGCGAGAAATGATTTGCAACGAACAAAACACTGGCTACACTCCGAACCACCAGCCACAGCCCTCCTTTAGCCATGTCCACTTTTCACTGTGTAACCCACCTGATTGCAGGGCTCGAGCTGGTGTCCCAAAAGACAGAGCATGGCTGGTGCCACATCAGCTTGCCATGTCACCTGCCAGAAAGCACCTTGCAGTGTCACCTCTCTTGTTTTGGGAGAAGCCAGAAAGGACCTCGTCCCCTGCCCTTTGCGCAGCTGGTCGCTGCTCCACCAGCTGTGCTCCTGCCAGCAGTGCTCCTGCCAGCTGTGCTCCTGCCAGCTGTGTGTGCTATGTGCAGGGTGCTCCCCCCTGTCACCAGCAGGCACAGTGGCTGCTCAGCTCCATCAGCTGTGGGCTGCTTTGATGTCTCACTGGGTTGGTTCATGGAGCACTCCCGAAGTGTCTCGGCTCTTCGGGAGGGCTAAGTGGTGCTTGGGAATGCAATGAAGTCATTGCCACTGGGAGAAGAGTCCCCAGATACTGCCTGAGAGAAAGCTTCAACCCCTCTCCTAGGGCTTCTCTGTCAAATCTCCCTCTTTAGCAACTTACTGTGAATTTGTAGGATCGCCCAGGCTTATTCCCTTTCGTAGAATCATAGAATCATTAAGGCTGGAAAAGCCCTCTAAGATCATCTAGTCCAACTGTCAGCCTTTCCAATACAGAATACAGAAATGCTCTAAATACTACAAAATACTTATGAACTTTAACTCTGTTAAGGCATGATGTGTTGTCTGTTGTAATCAGCAGTTCCCATTGTCCTATAGGAGCCTAGGGTGTGCATATCCCACACAAAATCTTGCTGTTCCCAGGGATGGCCACGCTTCTCTCCACAGCTTCAGGCTTATCCAAGCACTGAAAAAAAAAGAAAGGCAATGTGTCCCTGTGCTTGTATTTAACACAACAAACATCAAAATTATCCATTTAAATAATGCTTCAGATTGTGGGACTTCTCTCACGTGGAATATTAGCTCTGCAAGGCACACTCCTAGATAGATGGTTTTCCTGCAGCTTCAAGAAAGTAGTTAAAGCATCGGAGCTTTCCTATGTGTAGCATTCACTGCAGGACTGAAGCAACATGGAAAGAGCAACCTTGTTAGGCTGCATCAGTAAGACTAATCACTTGCCTATTTTTGGCTGGTTGTCACAGCAAGATTAAGGAGCCAGTTATCCCATAAAACATTACAGATGAACTTTAATCTGCACCCTGCAGCAGTCTTGGGGAGCACTCAGCTGAACTAAACCAGATGGATAGGCATTGCTGCCACACATACGGGACACCAGTACCTCCCAAATTTAGCACTTAAACGATTTGCCTTGCTGTTCACTTCTTCAGATCATTTTTATTTAACAATTCCTTTTCAAAGGAACTTCAAAGACAGAGATCACTCTAAAACTAGTGTAATGGATTACGTTAGGTTCTCCAAACAGGCAAAACTGGAAGTGGAACCACAGCTGAAAGAGGAAGAGAGGAAAAGCCATCACACCTGTGCAGCCAGCCCTGCTATTCTCAGCAGTGCTCAGAGGAAAACCGCAGCCCCTTGTCCTGCCTCGTAAGTGCAGCCTCACCCACACTCCTGCTCCTCACCATCATTGTCTCCCTTCCATTTTGTTCAGGGAACTGTTATGGGCAGCATAAGCTATTTTATTCTTGTCATTGCTCTTTCAGTGATGTGACTTCCATTATTCTTCTATGCATTTCATAGTGAAAGACACTATATGGAGGACTATGGACCGCTCACCTGCTTGGCAAAGCTGGTTTGCCTGGAAGCTTCCACAGATGGACTCTTGGAAGCAGAGCACCATCACAGGAAGCAGCCCTCCTCCTGTGCTCCAGTACGCGTTCACCCAGGGAAAAACAATGCACAGAAGGACTGGCAGTCTGAAGGGTGCCCAATGACCTGAACAGCTGCCGTTGGGAAGCAGGTGAAACCCAGTGGGTGGAAATCTTCCCATCTAGGGTTAATCCAGAGAGCAGGCATGTGCCTGGGGCTGCTGCCACCAATGAGACGCAGCAAATGCTAGCAGTGGCATCTCCAGCCCTGTGCTGCAGACACATAAATGTAAGCAGGAAGATTTTCACTCTCTATTTCTTTATTTCCCATGTTCAATAAGACCAAAGAAAGTACAGCACATACTGATAAGCCCGTAGCAGTTTCTAGTCCTAAATGGTACAAAACAAATAGCATTAAGAGAAGCAACTATAATAGGTTTGACTTGTTAAATATGTGCAAGCATTGGTTGCATAGAAACTAAATATAAAAGTCATTGTAGTTATGTCAGTGATAATAACAACTACATGGAAGATTAATTTCTTACAATCTCTAAATTAGTGTCTTCTACTTTCCAGAGGTGGAAAAAGAAGAAAGCATGGAGAAAGCATTTGCGCATGATGGGGTGGATTCTGAGATCTACTTCTAATAAGATAATTATTGCTTTTTAAGGTTCAGCAGGATATATACTTATTATGCTTAATAATGGCTCTATTAAGAACATAGAGCCAGATAAACAACAGCCTCCTGCCTCACAGGAATTACGGTTAAAGGGTGTGATGTGAAGCAATGCAAGAAGGAACAGCAAAATAGGCAAAAGTGGGAGATAAACTGCTCTGCTGGAAACCCGAACACAGCAAAACAAGAGGCTATTAAACAACATCTTAAGTAGGTTAATGAAACTATGTCACCAGTACGTGTAACGCATATGGTAGCATATATTCTGCAAACCTGTGAGTATCACTAAAGTAAAAAAATGATGCTGTGTTTAAAAGGCTATCCTTCACAAAGCAGTGTTTCAGTGGTTGCTGATTTGACCTCTGCACCTCAAAACAAAGTACCATAACAGTATTGTAAATGTAACACTAGGAATCATAAAAGTTGATTTGCTGTCCCAGGGAAATTAGCATCAGTAGGCTAAGCTAATAAAGAAGGCAGAGGAGCACTGTGTGAACAAGGAGTATGTAACACTCTGTTGGGAGCTCTGGGTTCACACCATCTCTCCAGCAACTGGGCTGAAATTTTTTCAAATTTCTATTACAGAGGTGGTTTCAGAGGGGAAAAGGCAATTCATTTTGCTAGTCCTTCCTGATGGGCAAGGATGAGCTCAAACAGAAACTAAAAGCACTAAACTTCTCTGTAAATATATATCTTTTTCTTTCTTTCTTTCTTTCTTTCGCAGCATATGCATTAATTTTTAGGGAAAACTTCAAACTGGATTTTCCGAGCTCTGTGATCTGCTTTGCTAAATTTAGCCTTGACACTGATGTCTGCCTTGGAAAGCAATGCAATGTAACAGGAGCAAACCGCAGAATTAAGGCCAGGGGCTGAAGAGCCAACATCTGCCCTGTACGCTTTACGGTGGTTTCACTTCCATATAGCCCGAATGCTCCGTGATGGCCGCGTGTCCGGGAGCACCTGTTCTGGTTTAGCTTTGTGTGAAAGAAATTCCCTTCGTATGCTGCTGGACCCAAGTGCAGTCAGCTGGGACAGGCAGGAGGCTAACTTCAAAAGCTCACACCTCATCTGAACTAAAATGCTAACATGGGTGAATCTTTGTCGTAATCATCACTTGCAGACGAGTCACCAGAAATTCTGTGGATGACCCTAAATATTAAATGTAACCCTTCAGACAATTTGAAATTAAGAATACATGCAAATATTTTATATAACGTCAGTTTCATTATCTTCTTTTAAATCCTACATAAACCATTCTGTTATTCTCTTTTTATGGCCAGCTTAACATGAACATTTAATATGCAAGTATATTTTGAGAGTATATAAACAGCTGCTCTTTCAAAACAAAGCTCAAATGTGTAGCTGCAGGTGATTCATTAAGAAGGAAATTCAGAAACATATAATAAATATACGTGGTTGTCTGATAAGTATACACAAAGAAGGTTAATCTATCTATAAAAGAGCTCTTGAAGACTTAACAGTCATCTTCAAATTGTTGCTTCATGGCCTGAAGTTCCCCTCAGATGCTGAAGAATAGAAAGCATCTGCTTCAGATTGGCCAACAGATTCCTGGCATCTCCCGATGAGCACTGTTTTAACTTCCATGGCTTTTCCTCCACATGGTAATTCTCAACATTCTAAGTTGGAATTTCTCGAACACCTTCTCCGTTTCTAGCCTCTAAACCTTTATCATCACATGAAACATTAAGAAATAATGAAGTGCTGCATAGTTTGTGCACTATATTATTTTCTTTTATGTATCACTAAAAAACGTGTTTCTTCTCTACCAGAAAGTACAGTACCTCCAGCTGCGGATCTAAAACCACATCATCCGTAAAGAGGTGCTCTTTTGTCTTCACCAACTTGGCAATAGCTCATAGCAGTTATTCTTACCAACTTTCCTTAAAAAAAAAAAAAAAAAAACGAGAGGAATATTACCTGTATCTTAAAAATTATTGTGCAAAGCTTTATATGTGTGTAGATATGTATATATAGAGAGAGACAGTAATTACCACGTTTTTTATCCCAGCTTTCTCAGAGTTATTCTCCAGTATGTGTAATCAAGTGGTGAAAGAAATCATCAACACATTTTGAAGAGCAGAGAACTGTCACTGGTAGACTTGGAGCAGGAAACCATGGCAAGACTAAGAAGAATCCAACGATCACCTATGGAAGAAAACAGTCACTGGAGGAGGCAATTGACAGGATGTTGCTCATGAGAGTTTTGTTGTTGGCCATTCAGAGACCACAGGTGTCCCATGAAATAACCATCTCCCTTGATGGACACTGTGGTCTAACCACTCCTAAAGATAAAGAGGACAGCCAGAAACTGAGGAGACACCAAGGAATAAATGTACTTCCAAAGAAGAGAAGGAAGGAAACACTGAGCAGCCTTTCTGCTGCAGCCAGGTTCAACAGCATCCCAGAACACCCAGCTCTGCAGTGCTCTGCAGGCCTTACTTTGTCACCAGGCACAGTAATCAAAATGAGAAGAAGGTGAATTTTGCAGCATTTCTCCATTTTAGAGGGAACTCCTTCATGCATCAAACCATCCCTGGATCTGTAGGAGTTTGTACAAGGTCAGTGGCATGTATAGTTTGAGTACATTCCCATCATCACCGCTACGTAGCTGTGCTTATATAGAGAGAAGGAAGAAAACATTTGAAGGGGAGCAATCCTGAGCTCTTAGCAAGATCTTGATAAGAATTTCCTGTACTTCACAAGTGCTGGGCTCTGGTCACATGCCAGCAATGGAGGTAGGGTTTCAAGCGAGTGCTTGGGAAGCTTGGGTGAGATCATAGAGACATAGAATTGTCCGAGTGGGAAGGGACCTTTAAAGGCCATCTAGTGCAACTCCCCTGCAGTGCACAGGGACATCTACAGCTGGATCAGGTTGCTCAGAGCCCTGTCCAGCCTGACCTTGAAGGTCTCCAGGGATGGGGCATCCACCACCTCTCTGGGCAACATGTCCCAGTGCTTCACCACCCTTAGTGTAAAAATTTTTTTCCTTATATCTAGTCTAAATCTCCCTTCTCTCAATCTGAAACCACTTCCCCTAGTCCTATCACCACAGACCCTGCTAAAGAGTCTGTCCCCTTCTTTCTCATAGCCCCTCTTCAGATATTGAAAGGCTGCTACCAGGTCTCCCTGGAGCCTTCTCTTCTCCTGGGGCTGAACAGCCCCAGCTCTCTCAGTCTGTCCTCACCCTTGGATCATTTTTTCTGGGTCCCTCCTGTACTGAGGACTCCACATCTGGATGCAGCACTCCGGGTGAGGTCTCACCAGCACAGAGCAGAGGGGCAGGATCACCTCCCTTACCCTGCTGGCCACGCTTCTTTTGATGCAGCCCAGGATGCGGTTGGCTTTCTGGACTGTGAGGACACACTGCTGGCTCATGTCCAGTTTGTCATCCGCCAGTACCCCTGAGTCCCTTTTGGCAGGGCTCTGCTCAATCTTTGCATCCCCCAGCTTGTACTGATTGCAGGGGTTGCCGTGACCCAGATGCAAGACCTTGCACTTGCCCTTGTTGAAGCTTATGAGGTTCTCCTGGGCCAACTGCTCCAGCCTGTCTAGCTCTCTCTGGATGGCATCCCGTCCCTCAGGCGTATCGACCACACCACACAGCTTGGTGTCATCCACAAACTTGCTGAGGGTGCGCTCAATCCCGCTGTCAGTGTCATTGACAAAGACATTGAAGAGTATCAGTCCCAGAATGGACCCCTGAGGGACACCACTCGTCACTGATCTCCATCCAGACATTGAGCCATTGACCACCACTCTCTGGATACAGTCTAGCAACCGGCTCCTCATCCATCGAAGAGCCCAACTATCAAATCCATATCTTTCCAGTTTAGAGAAAAGGATGTTATGGGGGACCGTGTCAAAAGCCTGGCTGAAGTCCAGATAGATGACATCAGTGGCTCTTTCCTTGTCCACTGATGCCATGACGCCATCGTAGAAGGCCACTAGGTTGGTCAGGCAGGACTTGCCCTTGGTGAAGCCATGCTGATTGTCTCGCATCACCTCCCTGTTTTCCTTGTGCTGAGGCATAGCTTCCTAGAAGGATCTGTTCCATGATCTTCCCCAGCACAGAGGTGAGGCTGACAGGTCAGTAGTTCCCTGGGTCGTCCTTTCTGCTCTTCTGGAAAATACCAGCAACCAGGGAGTGGACAAAGCAGAAAACTGCCTAGATAGGGAACTACAGGACTCCTTCAGTTTATGGAGTGACCTCAGACAGGAGAAGACACCAGAGTGCTCTCCTACACTTTTCTTTTATTTGAGAAGCTTATAGGATGGCTCAGTGGCCATGGGACAGTATCTCACAGGCAGGGCATGACCCAAGAGCATCACTAGGGCTTACAAAGGCAGCATCTTGCCTCTGTAATGAGTTTTAACCTCAATATTAGTCAGGCCCTAGGGAAAGTCCCCAGCTTTGTCTGCAGGTACTTTGGCAGCACAAATGAGATAAACATTTCAAATACATTACACTTCAAAACTTACCAAAACGCTGATTATACCAACGGCAATTTACGATCTTCGTAACAGTGCGGACACCTCTGAAAGCACCTTTGGTTATTCATAACTGCAAACCCAAGAGTGAATGCTGTGATCAGTTGGTATGACACAGGAGAAGGAAACAGTTAAAAAAATCCTGGATTATTGAGCAAGAATGTTTCTTTCAGAAAAGCTTTCACTTCTCATTTAAAAATCTCTGCTACATGAAAATTCACCACAGCTCATGACAAGCTGTTCCAACACTTACAATGCCAGCCCTGGAATTTGACTGGTTTCATTAAGACACCGGATCTTACCTTTGCTAGTTTAAAGAGCTACTGTCACCAGATTTCTGCCCCATAGCTACATGGAGACTCTCATGGGCCTCACTGTCTTCTGGCCATCAACCTGGGCTCCTTGGTGCTCTCCTTGGAAAAGACATTTTCCAGTCCTTCAGACATTTTTGTTTCTTTCCCTGCATCATCTTATTTTTTCAGTATTTTCCACCAGAATGAGACACAGCAAGGCGGTACCTGTCCAGCACACAAATAAACTATAATGTCTCTGCCTTCACTTCTCTGCATACCTGAGAATGATTTACCTACTTTTTGATTAAACCTTGCATTGGGAACTCATTCTCAGGTGGTCATCCAACAGGATCCTAAATGTTTTCCAATGTCTCTTTGCTCTAGTGATGTCCCTATTCTTTTGTACATTCGTTGTTCCAGGACATACAATGCTACATTTTGACACATCAAATGTCGTGGCTTTTATTTTTATTTTTTTTTTATTTTTTATATTATTTTTTATTTTTTATTTTCATTTGTTTCTTCTGGCTTGCTGACCAGAGCAGAGCCCTCTGTGCATGCTCCCTTCATTTAATTTTTGCTTCTTTTCTTGGTGGAACTGGTTTACCCTACAGCCATTTTTTCATGTTATACAAATCAGGGTGAAGCCTAAAATCACATAACGTAAATAAAAAAAATGTAAGCATACGTGAAGTAGTATGGGGAATGCTTGTTTTTTCTTTCTCTGCAGAGTTAAGCCCAGTGGCATGTTCTTCGTGGTCAGTGTACATTGGCTGGTGATTTTCCATGTTCCCTTCGTGGTTCTGTAAACAAGGAGCTTGTAGTTAACTGCATTTTGAAATACAAATTAAGACTTTCCCTTTACAGAACTCCTTCGAGTTCTGAAGGACTCAGCTGGTGGGTTTTACAGCTGACAAGGCTGGAGAAATAAGCTGACTACAGACGCTTTTTAATCCCCTGAGAAATTCTCTCTCCATTGAATTCTACATCTAAATTTAATCCACCTACGTTAACTCTTGGGAGAGTTCATGTTTAATCTAATCCAATCGATAAAGAAGACATAATACTTGGCTGTAGATTCTTGGATCCAGCTCATATCACTTGTAACACCTACTCCATATTTTTTGTCAAAGTCTTTATCCTTTTCTCAAAAATAAAACAGAAGGAAATTGTCAGGATGGGACAGAACATGAAATACAACCAGAACTTAAAAAAAAAAAAAAAAAAAGTAAATGTTCTAAAATTACACCTGCAGCTCAGTGCTCAGAGAGGATAAAGAGCAAGATCTTTAAGGTCCTTCCCAACCCAAACCATTCAATGATTCTGTGATCAACACAGGCATGCACACACAAACAAACATCATTTTTTTTTTTGAAGTTCCTAAACCAAATGCCAACCAATGGCTGTCTTGCTCGCTTTTATGAAATAAATCAGAGCCCAGGGTGGGTGTATTTCAGACTGGTGATTTCCTGCTGTGTTCACTGATGCTACAAGGAGCAAGATAACAATAGAGGAATAAAATCCAGGTTGTAATACAAGCCTGAACAGTATATTGGTGTTGGTAGTGGTGTAGTTTTTTGCTCTTATTTCATTAAGAAGTATATGAAATTGCTGGGTTAGTCATTGATTTTACAGAAAACCAGCAAGCATCAGCTGTCATCACATAGTTACCCTGCAAGGGCTCTCAATGGAGGTGGCACCTCCTCTTCTGCCCTGCCACATCAGCACTCGAACTCCAGCACCAGTCTCCTCTCCCACCATTTGCCACCTTTTACTCACACTGTAGGGCAGATTAGAGACAAACCCACCTCACCAGAAGCACACACACTCCAGAACAAACCAAAACATCACCACCACCCCCAGCCAGGGCATTTACAGGTCTGTTTTCTGCGATGTTCAACATCAGCACTCCCTCTGCACTTTGCCATGGTAAGAAGCCAACACCCCCAGCCTAGTGGAGTTGTTTTTTTTGTTTGTTTGTTTGGTTTTTTTTTGCTTTTTGGTGAAAACTGGGAGCAGAGGCATATGCTTCTTTGATGCAGGCTTTGCAAAGACCACACATGAGAGGTTGGATTCAGCACAGGACACAGGCCGGCTTTAGTTTTCCCCATCTATCCCGCATTGTCAAACCATCTATCCCAAGCTGCTCTGAGCTGTCTGGTGCAGAGTTGTGTCACAGTACAGACACATCCTTTGGGCCCTCAGATCTATGCAGCAGGTGCTACTTGGATTATGTTTTATAGTCCTGTGCAGGGAGGATGGTTGTCACATCCATCGCCTCCAATCAGCTTTCACCTCAGTATGCATATTCTGCAAATCAACTGGTGAGCAAGTTGCTTTCTCTGCACTGTGCAGAGCAGGCATTTCACAGCAGACCTTGTCGCAGCCAACAAATGCTCTGGTGAGACCCAGGCCTTAGTATTTCTCTGCGAGACCCAGTTCACTTTGAAAAAGCAGCCTTCTACCAGTCAGACACAGCTGTGCTTGTTCTGCAGCAGGCAGAAACCAGAGGAATTACTTCTGTATTGTGACACTGGCTAATTCAGAAGTGCGTTCATGTTCAAACATCTGGATGAAATCTTTGTCATGGAGTGCTCTAGAACTGATAACTGAGAAAATCAGACATTATGGTTAAAAAACTTGCACTAACGTTAGTACATTAGTGAAATTTCCCATTGAAAAGTACGTGGGGGTGGATAATTTTAGGGGACAGTATACTGTGGCTGAGACCATTCAGGGCAGAATTTTAGAAGCCAAATCTAGGATTTTTTACTATCAGTCACGAGCACCTTAAGAAGCTTGGGATGAAGCATCACCCTGCCCACAATGTTCTTAGAGGAGCTTAACTGCTGGGAGGAGGAGAGCCAGTGCCAGCAGCCTACACTGCATCCCAGCCCCTACCCAAGCTCTTTCCTGGAGTAACTGTTTGCTATTAAATCTCCTACGGCTGCAAATTGAGACTCAGGTTTCCTATGAATGAATATCAACAAAGGTAAAAACAGTGCTTTAGCTTAGAGCTAGAAGTGTGGGCGCTGTGGGGTTTGTGAAGCTTTGACCTGGCCATAAAGTAGATCCCCCTGTCAGACGTCAAAGTGTAAATTGGAGGGGAAACAAACATTTGTGTGGAAAGAGATACCTCAACGCTGGAAAAAGTCTCCTGAGAGAATCAGATTCTCCAATGAAATCCCCCAGGTTTTCAACAAATTCCCTCTCTGATGGCTGGGTCCCAGGACATACCCAAGCAGTGCTGACTACAGTTTGGGAATACAGAAAAGGAGACAAAAGCGAGTGGTCACTGCAGCTGTGGATTTTGTGAGCTGGGACTACTGCCTGATGTAAATCAGCCAGTAAATGGCAAATTCTGTTGTGTATTATTACAGATGGAAATAACAGTCGCTCTGTAGAGACCATGACCTGGAGCTTCTCATGGTCTTTGGAGATCGTTCTGCAGCCCGAAGCAGTTATGGTACAAAGCAGACCTAGCCTGAGGTTAGCTGTGCTGCCCAGAGATGTTCTTGGCAGACACATCTCCTCCCCCAGAACAGGGCTATGTGAGCTACACTGGCTATCCAGCTGTTTGGGTTTTGGTTTGTTTGTGCCAATACTCATTAACTAGTGTCAAAAATGTTATTTGACGAATACCGACTTACAAATACTACATAGGAAAGCAGCGGTCATCAGATGTGCAAGCAAAGTTTTAATGAGCAAATACTTCTTTACATTAATATTAAAGGTCAACTTCTGAGTGCCAAGGATATCAGTGTTTTCTAATCATTTTAATGAAATGCAATGTTGAGTGGCTGAGTAAGTGGGGCAGAAATCCGTAAAATCAGTTTCTGTGAAAAAAAAAAAAAAAAGAGACAAAAATAGTGAACAATCTTCTGTCAACTTAATAAAGACCAGCTCAAAACAGAACAATCAAAGACACTGGGCTTAGACCTTGTGATTCCCTTGACCACATCTGGTAGGCAAGACTGACCTGATGCATAGTTCTACTGCAGTGTCCAATTCAACATCCCTTTTAGAAACAGCTTCAAATTAATTAATAAGATGAATTAAATACGAAATTGTAGGTACAATACCTGCCCTTCTCCCTTTCTGTTCAGTGTTAAATTTGATGTATTTTATGCTACTCACATAATTTCCATTTTCAATACTTCACCATTTTACCTTCACATTTCAGAATTAATAATCTCTTAAAAAGGATGATATCCATTTGAACCTCTTAGCTATTTCTTTGTCCATCCACAAATTCATGTTAACATTACTCTAAGAGTCCATGCTTAGATCACTTCTTCAAAGTGTGTAATATTTTCATCTTCCCTCAGGAACAGTCCTCCACCACTAAGCAGGCAAGAAGGAAGTCCAGTTCCTGAGTGATTTGCCTTTTATTCAATTTCAGAGCCAGATCCAGACAGAAATACTGCAGCTCCATCCAAACATTGACCAAAAAGCACCAGGCAGAAAGGCTGCCCCAAACTGTGCTTCTGCTTCCCAGCAGAGGGTACGTGTGAAAGTAAAAGGAGAGTGTTCCTATGCACGCGTCATTTTCTTTTCAACCGGAGCCTGGTAGTTCACAGAAGCGCTTCTGCTGCGGTTACAGGAGAGTTCCTGTGGCTTTTAGGGCACAGTTCTCCAGTGGAAAAAAAAAAAAAGATAACACATCCTGATAGTAGGAGGATTCAGTGGTATTATAAATGCCAGCGTAGCACTGCATGAACCAGAAAGAAGTGGCTTATTACTAAGCAAACTGCCTCTATTTATATACAAATAACTATGGCTCAATTATGTGCTTAAGCACTGCTTTTAGGCAAATTTGCTTTCTGTAAAGCAAGAGCAATACAGTAGAAGTTACTTCCTACTATATCCCTTCAAACAGTCTTTCTGCTTGTTAAACTATTATGCAGCATGGAATCTCATTAAGCCTGTGAGAAAGTGGCAAATTTGCCATTTAGAATTTTTTTTTTTTTTTAATTTCATGTGTTGTAAGTTTTCAAGATCTAAACCCAGGCTGCTAAGGTTTTTATTATATTTTATTTCATTTCTTTTCTTTTCTTTTCTTTTCTTGTCATTTCATTTTTTATTTTTAATGGAGAGTCTAACAAGAGGATTATAGGTAATGGCATTACAAAATTTGTACAGGAATGGTGGGAGAGAGGAGTACATTTAACTGGTTTAAGTTACTGTCTGATTTAAACAAATTAGATTTTGTACAGTTTGGAATTTTCCTGCTACAGCAGCCTGGTGGTTTTCTCCCTGTTATTTAACATAGTTCTGAAGTCACAAAGTTCACCTTTTGCGCTTTAATCAAATTTTAAATGATACTTCTGTGACAAGCTTTTTACTTTTTCTTAATCATCTTCTTATGTTCTGCTGTTAGCATGCAGTTATCATCTGGATCTGTGAGACTGGTGCCTTCAAGCACGTCTCAGTGGAGTGTTTTCTTTACCCTGCCACATTTATGTTGCTTTCTGCTTGCTTAGAGGCAGTTTGGCTGTTAAACAATTTCTTCTCCTGAGGCAAGACTGATTGCACTTATTTACGACATCGTCTCTGAAAGTGAGTTTTTTATGATTTTCCGTGGCAGAAATTTATTCTCAGCAATTTGCTTCCTTTACAGATTTCTTCAATAAAATAAATGTTAAAAAGAGGTGCATATAATGAGGATCACACTAAATAAACTTAAATCACTCAGCCTAATAGGTAAAGTGTAGGAAGTGGTATCCACTGCTTGTTGCCTCAGGTATGTACCTTTGAACGATGAGCCAGTGGCTGGTGTTACTCAGTGTTAGTGTCGGGAGTTCCCTAGACACAGAGCAGCGCTCAGGTGTGAGCACCACCTGCACTTCAGCTTGATGGCTGGTGACACATAAGGGGCAAGTGACCAGCGTCAAGGAATTTTACTGCGTTGCTCTTTTCTTCATTCTCCTGTGGAAAGGAACATTGGGGCCGTAGAGTCTGTCACAGCTGTGTGTTAGGGATGCTGCCACGGTACAAGCAAGCTTTGGCCTGGGACACTGAGGCTGCACAGGTGGCAGCCCACTTTCAGACACTGAAACTGCAGCTGTTGTCTCACTGCTGCAACAGCTTCCTTAGGAACTCAAACTCATAGCAGAGATTTGCCTTTTTTTCCTCTGACGACAAGGAGGTGCTCACTAGAGCCAGCTACGCCGCATTCATTTCTGGACACTAAGTACTTGCACAAAAATATCTCCACTAGTTCTTTTCAGTAGCTGATAAATAACTTCGACAGGTTTTCTCATTTTATCAGAATGATAATGCCCATAAAACAGCTAGCATTCCTCCCAGTTTGTGGAAGTATATCTTCATTATTTTCTTAGCTTAAAGACTTGTATGTGACAGACAATACGTGAGAGAGAGAAAAAAAGAGCGTATGTGCAATAGTAAAGATTAAAGTTTCCTATCACAATTCTTTCTGTAGCATTTTTTTTTTCTAAAACTCAGACCGTTGTACCAGGAGTGGATGTCTGCTTGTACTTGGAAATGTAAAGGGTGTGGATGAGAAACTGCTCCTCATTGACTGTTCCCATTCCCCCGAGATTTTTCATAATTCCTGAGCGCAGCTCTTACCCCATTCAGCTCGTAGGAGAAGGCACCTCTGTGGACAGTTCTTCCATTCACAGCAACAGCCTGAGGTCTCAGTTTCAGGCCAAGAATAGTGATTTTGTTGTAGATCAGAGAGTCAGCCCCTTGGTAGCCATTTTTAAGTATTTCTGTCCTCAGTTTTCCCTTCAAAAAAGCAGAGATAAAATTTTAGGACTACCACAGCTCTTTGGAGGTGACCTACTCTGTACTGTTACTGTTGTAGTGTCACTTTTGTCAGCCAATGTATAAAACGTCTTCCAATGTGGACAATACAATCTGAGAACATAAAGGAAAAGCAATACTCGCTTAATTTTCACA
This sequence comes from Alectura lathami, assembly GCA_013399715.1. Lineage (NCBI taxonomy): Eukaryota > Metazoa > Chordata > Aves > Galliformes > Megapodiidae > Alectura > Alectura lathami. The sequence continues at coordinate 3,869 of VXAV01007875.1, read as the reverse complement.
TAAGAAAGATTTTGAATATTATCATAAACTAACAAAGTAAGAAGCAAAACAACATTTACAATATTCATTTGGAATCCTCTTGGGCCTGCTTTTCTACTCGTAATCAATGCAAATTTGGTTCTTGCACCCATTTACAGTGTATAGTAGCATATGTAAAGCCACAATCCACATAGAGAGATTCAATTAGTGACCTCGAGGCAGAGTTGATCAACATCTGCAACTGCTTTATATGGTTAGCATCTTCACAAACATCCCCTGCGAGATATTTTGCCTCTATTTTATGTCCCACATCTCCACACTCCTGCTAGAAATCTCTGATACACATATTCCAGCTTTAAGGACACTGAAGGAACACAGTGTGGCCACGGAGCTTTGTTTGTTGTACTTCTTATTTCCTGCATATCTTGTATTTAGGGGAGAACCAAGAGGACATACAAAGTCATTAAACAAAGTCATTTGGAATCACCAGCGACAGTAATTTCCCATACAAGCAATGAAGAGGCATCATTGCATTTGTTATATGATCAAAGTTGTTAAGGAAATAAAGATGAATTGCACTGTTCAGGAAGTGATGAACTGCTATGTAATCATGACTTTTAAAAAGTATGCCAAGGAGAAGCCCATGATGGAACCTTTTGCACAAATTAGCTTGTGTTATTGCAGTGTTGCATGGCAGGAGGGGAGCAGAAGCTCAGTCACAGTATTTGAACTTAGGGCTGTGCTCAGACTGCTTACATCAGGCATTCACACTAAAAATAAGTGCTATTCCCCAGCACACTGATTTAAACTGCCTCCATAAGGAGGACTGGCTGTTGTGGAGCAAATGGGGAGAGGCCTCTAGAAGCCTCTGGAGAATGTCTTGGGGTACCTTCCCCTCTACATATGAAGAAGGTACATATGGTACTTCCCCTCTATGGCAGAGCTCCAGCATGGGAGAAGATTCAGTAGAGAGAGGCTACCTCTCTACAGTGAGCTATTTCTGTCTTGAGTGTTGCCAGGCAGAAGAGCTCGCTCAGGATGGCCGCATGGACCCAGCGAGTTCAGCATGATGCTCAACCCCTGATGATAATGGTATTAATAACTAAGATTGCACTCAAGCTCTGATGTCCCAAGCCAGGACACTGCAGCAGACACCACTGTCCATCTGACAGGTCCAGATCCGCCCTCCCTCAACGCCTTGGAGAGACAGAGAGGTGATGATGATCCAGGGAAAGCAGTGATTTTCTCTTCCTCAGGCATCTAGTATGATTAAAGCAATTGCTTGGTAAGGTTTAGGGTTCAGATGTGGGCAAGGAACCTTATGGATGTCACTCAAAGCCCCATAAATGTAAAGTACAAGCAAGTGCTGGAGCCAAGGCCAGAAGCTAAGAATTTCTCCTGCATTTCTGACCATCTTGCTCTGGTGCTATGACATTTATTGATTGATCTATTTAATTTATTTTTTTTTTCCCCCCGAAAAGTGGGCCAGTTTTAAAAAAGCTTGCACCCAGACTATCCAGTTACCTACAGCTAGCAGATTCTTCAGAGGCTCCCAAGTGCCCTCTTTGGTTACCCATTCTGTCCAAACTGGAGCCTTCCACCACCATTCCTTTGGCGCAGTCTGAAAACACTGGGCATGGTCTGAGCACCTCTGCCTCGTCTGTTACCTCTGGGGACAAAGGCAGAGGTTATGGCTCTCCCTGATTGCCCCTGAAGTAGAGTGGAACCTGGCTCATGTATTTTTCTAGACCAGTAGTTTTAATATATGGGGCACCTTGACTCAAGTCACTCGGCCATCATGTGTGTTGAAGTGGAGGTGTCAAGTGAATTAAAACGCCATCGCCAAGAGGCAGTGCCAGAGTGCAAGCAGCTTGAACCGTTCTCTAAAGCTCGAGGTGTGCCTGCAGTAATTCCAAATTCTTCCTTGCACTTCTGGGTTGTTTGAATTAAAATATAAAATATAGGGTTTAATCTTACAGCTGAAACCTGCAAAACTGGGTCCAGAGTAAATGTTGTGAACTCAAAACTTACTAGTAAATCTCTTAGGGACCAAAATTTGTGTGCTTTTCTAAAAGTAGAGGTGATTAAACTATTCATCCATAATTTTTTAAGAACATAGCAATGTGCGACATACACTGCTCAAGCATCTCAAACTTCTACAGTTTGCTGTTTGAGATGGACTTTTTTCTTCATAAACATATAATAAAAAATTGACATTCGAGATTATTGGAATGCAGATAGGGACTCCAGTCATGGATTTACAGGCAGAAGTCAAATATGAGCAATGAGAAATGGAAGAGCCAGTGAATCAACAATCTAATTTGCACAGATCAGAATTTAATATAAAACTGGATATTGTTTTTTTTTCTGTAGCCTCCCTGCAATAAATTACTCTACACAGACTACAGGAAGCTGAAGTGATTTTTCTTCCTTTTTGCAGCTGACATATCCTTTTTTTTTTTTTTTAAGAAGAATTTTTGCATGGTAAATCAAGAAGAAAATAAATTAAGAATGGCATTTAAAGTCAAGACAAGTAGCATTACTTCCTAGAAACACCTCACATATATACAGGACTACATAATAAAACCCATTAGCTTACTCTGACTTGCTCTCAGTCCCGAAAGCTTAGAACACATGTTCTAAGAGCAATATCACAGTAAGTATTGATACGATTTTATTCCGATGAAGATTTTTTTATGAAATACTTTGATGCTTTCAGGAATATATGATGTGAAAACTGTGCCACAGCATGTGCAAACACTGGAGTTGAAGATGAAGTAGGCTAAGTTTTTTACAATAATTCCCACAAGTTACTATCATACACTTAATGAGCTTCCAGGGGATTCATTTTATAGTGCTTCCCTCTGATGAAGCCTAGACTGGTGAGTTTTTCTATTCAGCTTTCTCAGGACATGCCCGAGAAGCAAACAGCACGTGGAAGGCCTTGGTGTCCCGACTCTGGGCTCGTCTGTGTCTGTGCTGCACAAAGCATCTGTCAGCACCGTGGGCTGCCAGGGGCCTGCTGAATCACTCCATGGGGTGCTGACCATGGGAGCAATCTCCATGCTGTCAGACAAGGAGATGCAAGCTAAAGAAGGTAGAGTATGCAACTCTTTGGGCCACCAGATACAAGCTTGGTGTGATCAAAGCTAAAAACTTGATGGGATATCCTGTGGACAGGAACATAGCTCCTACCCATCAGATTAAAACTGCTGGCAGGCGGAAGGCAAGGAAAAGATCTTTTGTCCCCAGAAGATGTGACTCGGGAAAAATATCTGAGCTGAAAGAGTGGATTTTCTGATTCACATCACACCAGGGATGTTAATGATGTGTCACTACAACAGCCATCGAAGCAAACACAAAACTGCCACTTCATGGTTGTAGCTGTCTGGGAACAAAAATATGGGGTAGCTTCCCAGTTAAAAGGCTCAGCTGTAAGAAAAATGCTTTTCAGAGGAAAGTTAGCCATCAGCACCTTACAACAGCTCCACTAAAATACAGCTACCTGCAAGTGTGTAGGTACCGTGTGCATTGCTACTTACTGCGCTGAATGTATATTTAGCCAAGAAGTAGTTCTCGTTTTCGATAGTATCTGTCGAAACACAGAACAAGGAGGATTGGTATCGAGAAAGGGAACAAAACCCATGAGCAGTTCATGTTACTTATAGCGAGCAGCTAACATCACAGGCAGAGGACTGGTGGGTTATTTAACCTCCTCTGCTCTGCTTAGCGTGACCTCAGGTTTGCTGCCCTCTCAAGCAGAGCAGCTGTTTCCAATGTTACAGAATGACAGAATCATAGGGGTTGGAAGAGACCTCAGGAGATCTTCCAGTCCAACCCCCTGCTAAGGCAGGTTCCCTACAGTAGGTTGCACAGGAAAGCATCCAGGC
>VXAV01007873.1:368-12123 GCA_013399715.1 Alectura lathami | reverse complement strand
AAGCAGCTGACAATAGGAAATCATCCTTTGGCACAGTCCTTCTGGAGGACTTTCTCTGTGATCAGACTGGGACCAATGTTATTCAATATTTTAATCTGTAATGTAGAAGTATTCCTAAATTAAATGTTGATAAGCTTACCGATGATCAACAGACTGCTGGAAAGGGAAAAGAGAGAAAAAGAGAGAAAAAACAGGGTAGTCCTCATAAACAATTTCGTCTGCTTCTTCATCTGAGTCCTATTCACTCGAAGAAAACAGGGCTTAAGACAATGAAATGACAAGTAACACAAGACAACAAAACAACAAGGCATGCTCTATTTTCAGAATATTTAAAAGTTTAACAGAGAAGTAACAAGCATGAACTCCATTGTTATGAAGTAGAAAGAAGACCACTGATCTCCAGCAAGCACAGCAATAGGAAGATGACCTCCATCTCACTGATGCTTTCTGTTTCCTCCATAGGATAATAAACTAAAACACAGCAAATGANTCTAAAAACATTCACATAAACTTAACAAATACAATTAAGTATGTGCATTAGTAACAGAGAAAAAAAAAAAAGAAAACAAAAAACCAAACAAACCAACAAACCCAAACAAAAACACACAAAAAACAAAAACACAAACACATACAAACCCCAAACCTCAAAGTTCTACATAAAGTGCATTATGCTAGTACGCTTATGCTAGAACGCTAGTACGAGCTTGAGTCGTGAAGTCTTGAAAAAAAAGAGAATTGGGAGAGATGTCTTGGCTGCAGAATCAAAGCCATTATATCAAGCACAAATGGGCTCTTTAGCTTAGCAAATAAAGGAAACAAATATATGGAAGCAGAAACCAGATAAATTCAAATAAGAAAAAAGACATTTCTTGATCAAACTCTTTTAAGAATAATTAGCCATTGCAATAAATTACCAGAGATTAGAGCCAATTCATCTCTTTTTCTTTATTTTAATTTACACTACATACCTTCCTGGAAGAAGGAAGCTTTAGACAAAAATTACATTACAGAGGGAAATTTTGTGGCATGTACTAAACATGGAGCAGTGTCAGAACTAATGCTCAGACAATTGCCCTAGACTTAAATTTCATGAAGAACATTTTAAGCTGCAAATTCCACCCACTTTCAGCAGTACGTATAATTGTGCCAATTACACACCAAACCCTTGCTCAAGGTTGATTGAAAAAATGAAAAAAGTCATGGCAGATCCTAGTTAGAATCACATAGATATGAACAATTGATAGGAAGACAGGAGTTATATTAAGTTAAAAGAAAGATGTTAAGGTGTTAATGGGATTACCAACTCTTTATGCTGCCAAGACACTTAGAAAGAAAAAAATGCAGTGTCTAACACAGCAATACAAACAAGGCATTTTCTAAGCTACCCCGCTAGTGTCACCTGAGCCTATATTAGGTAGTCCTTCCTCAATCTATATGGTCACATGGTACTAAATCTAGCCACAAATGCATAGCAAGATGACTTAGCAAAATGGAAAGTTCACTAGTTTGTACTTATATTCATTGTTCATCTCAATTCTGTAGTCTGGTAAGGATGCCAGCTCCTAAACTCCTTTCACTGTTGTCTTCTAGAACAGTTTTTGTAACCATGCAAAAATTTTCTGTCTGGGTTTTCTGTCCAAGAGTGAGTCACATTAGGACACTAGCACAGGACACCACTCTGCCAAGTACTATACAAATCTAAAACAAAATGGTTCCTGCTCTAAAGAGTTCACCGTGTGAGGAAGTTTGTTGTTCTACTCAGTCCTTATATGTCTAACTCCACTGTAGTGTTTGCTACAGCCTTCTTAAAACCTTTTTTTTTTCCCCCAAATAAAAAGCCCCCCATAACTTCAAACAAAGATGCATTCTATCATATTTAAAACAACTGCCTCTTAACCATACACCATCTAACCTGCCCATATATATGTGTGAACCCCTAAGGTATGAGCACGCTCCTTTGTTTTTTTGGCTCAGTTACCATTTATTTTCAGACTTCATTGGCAAAAAAAACACTGCCAATGAAAACATTAATGCCTATCCCAGGAAAAGGATAAACACTCTGACAAATGTTAAAAGAAGAAAAATTTAAAATCAAACTCTTAAAAAACTCCTACCAGCTCAGACACGTTGGTCAAAGAAAAAAAAAGGTGTAAGAGCTCACTGTCATCAAAATGATAGTTTAAACAACAAACCACTCATGCCCACTTGCAGAATACTAACCGAGGAGTTATTAAAAGAAATGGGGAAACTGATGAACTGAAAAGTACTGATGTTTATGATTTGGAAGGGAAATAAAGCAGAATTAATAATTGAAATGTAAAATAAAAAGGATGAGATTGTTCTTAGACGTGTTGTGGTTGGTAATATTCTGTCTAGTATGCTATCTAGATTCTAATTTCTAATTGCTAATGCAAATTTTACCCTGGAACACTGAGTACATTGCAACTCTAGATTAAGTACTACCATACAACACAAACACCACATAGCATGCCTGAAGATGAAAGTCTTTTTTGGAGCACAATGGTATTTTCACTCACTGAAGATCTTGTCAGTGATTATTTTAAGCCTAGTGTTTAAATTTTGGGTTCTGATGGCAAGGAAGTGGGGCCAACATCTCCCCTCGCTCGCTAATGGCTTAACTGCCTTGGACCTTGAATGTAGTGTGATCCTTTTCAAACCCAGAGATGGGTGAAAAGAAATGTTTTTAACTGGTAAAAGGCCTTGGTGTCAGTTAGGAAAAATATGCTTGGGAAGGTTACTCTGAGTGAGGTTGTACTTACAAGGAATAGTTCTCTCATCTATCCAGTGAACTTGTTACACACAAGTGTATTTTCAAGTCTGCCCTTCTTAGCCAAATACACCACTTGTTTTATCAGGTGGGCGTGTGTCTTAAACCAGATTGCATGCTTTTCTATACGTGATATATTTGTCACCAAGAAATCACAAAACTGCTACCTCTTTTTGGCTTCTGGCAATGATAAAGGGTTAATCTCATTTCCAAAAGACAAATATATGGCATTCTGCAGGTTCATGTGTTACTTATATTGAACAGTTTGGGGGCCACTGACACACACAAAGATGGGCTTGTACTAAAAAATAAGGAGATAGACATCTCTTGCTCTAGATAGAGGATTTTCCGTTATCCAGCTGAGTAAGCATGAGTAAGCCATTCTTCATCTATGAGACTCCTCTGGAAAATATACATATGAGACCCAACAGTGGTCATGAAATATCATGGCAGCACAAAACTGATTGGTGAAATAGCTAAGAACACTCACACTCTCACAGTGGATTTTGGTGTTGAACACAAGAGGAGCATGATCATACTGAAGAAATAAAAAACAGTTTTGTACCATCCAAGCCCATTAATGTGAGCTAGGTCCATTTGCTCTGAATTTCCCTCTTTCCCCATGGACCTAGCCTTCTTTCAGCTGAGGATAGCTTTAGGGGATTATCTGCAGAGCCCATTAAATGCTGCTCCAGGGCTGGCCAAAGGCACTGTTGCTGAAGGACATCATTCCTGAGGGCCTGACCAAGCTTTGCAGAGTTCTAGGCAAAAGACAGAATATGTGATTTTGGGACTAGGCTGCTGAGTACTGCATCCAGTGTTATTGTTGCTCTCTATGTTTAAAGCTGCTCCAAATATTTTCTGTGAGTCTGACCCATATGGAGAGTTTGTCTATCAAACTGCATGTTCTGATATTCACCCCGAACTTGTTATTTCTCAATTCTAGTCTGCAGTTTTAATTATTCTTTCTTCTCCCTTGTTTTCTTCAACTACTTATATGCTCCTAATTAGGGGAAAAGAGAAAATCAACCTGTAAGAAAACTGGACTTAGTGTAAGTAAGTATCACGTATATCTAGTTAATTACTTAACAGTTGGCATGAAAGTTTCACACAGCAGGAGAGTTGCAAGAAGTTCTCCAAATGCAAAAGCTAGCGGGTACTGGCTGGAAAAAAAACAAAACTGATCATTATGAGATGCATCCCCCTGGTATACCAAAGAGTATGTAATAATGTTAAAAAAAATAGCTGCAAACTACGTTCCATTTCTTTCCATTAAAGGAGAAAACCACGGCATTTTCTTCCCTGTGTAATATTTCTTTCTAAGTGCCTCTGCAAATATGTGCAAAAGACAGCATTACGTGGAAGTAAAATTACTTGTAATAGTGTAATAATGCAGGTAAAACTCAGCATAAGGACAGTTTCTTTACTCCCTGCAAACAAACAAGCAAAAACCTGTCCTGAAACACTGGATTCCTCATCCAATGGTGACCTTCAGTCTTCACCTCAATGGAAAACACTGCTGAGGTGGGACATCTAGCTGGCAGGGCCAACTAGAGCAGGTTGCCCAGGACAATGTCCAGATGACTTCTGATTCCCTCCAAAGAGGCAGAATCTACAGTCTCTCTGGTTAAGCACAGTACCATTTTGTAAAGTGAATGTGAGTTGGGGAACTGCAACAGTCAATTACTCAGCTTCTTTCAGTCAAGAAAACAACTTTCTTCGCCACCACAGCACTAAAGCTTTGGCACTCTAGGAGGCTCCTGCGTAGCTCAGAACTGGATTCTCTCTGATAGCTATGCTCTCTATCTAGAGTACTTTGAGAGGAGATGTGAAACTTGTGAGATGAATAATTTCTTTTCGTTTTGAGCAACTCCAAGGAAACTCTTGAAATCTTGCAATTTGGGCTTCTTCCAGTGATTAGAGTGCAGTTTCCCACCTTCCTGAGCCTGCCAGTCCCTTCCACAAAGCTAGCAATTCCTCCAGTCAACCTTTTCTCATATGCATGAGTTACCCCTATTCCCCTAAGACCCCTCTTGTGAAAATCAGCATGTGCTCACAAATAGAATTCTTATTCTACTTCAGACATGTGTCAGACACAGTGCACCTGCTATCATGTCCCTCTCCCGTTCTGCTTACTTTGTTATCTCCTTTATATACTGCTCAAGTATATTTTTATGTATTTATTTATTTTCTATCTGAAGACAATATTTCTTTTGAGTATATCCACTATAAGAAATCCTCAAGTTTCAGTGTTTGGATCACTGTGTAAGGATTCACTGGTTGTGGTGAACCACTGTGCATGTTCATTTGATTCTCATTTGATAATACTGAAAACACTCTGGAGTAAATGAAGAATGAGCCGAAAAAAGTACAGATCCCTGTGTCAACCTATGATTCTTATTGTGAATGTGAACTTTGTTAATACAATGTGTATGACAATGCTGTTCTCCATATAATTCCCCCAAGTGTTTTATGAAACAAATACGAAGTAATGAAGATTATCAATTATCCTTCGTATTTTTGCCACAAGGAAAACATGTTTTGTCTAGATACAATATTAACTTTCATACAAAACAAAATGTAGGGGGGTTTGATTAGCCAGAATGTGGGATATAAAAAAAATCACTCAGTTTGACAACAGTAAGCGTTCTCTCTGAGGACTTGTACCACACTCTGTGCTGTTCTGAAATTAGTTAAAAGTCATCATGCCAATGGTGGAAAAGTACTTCAGTGTCTGACAACAACAACAAAGACAACAAAAGCATCTGTAACAGGGCATTAACTACATTGGAAATCAATTCTCAAATCTGATGTAGGGTGTATAATTCAAAGTTGTAATAATTTCCTCCTATAACACAGCCTCTCTTTGCCTCTGTGTTTCTTAATGCAATAAAAAGCCTGAAGGATTAAACATACAAAAGAATTAAAAGAGAATTTGTAAACCAGCAGTAATAATATTCTGTGTTCAATATTCTAAATCCTTAAAGTTCAGCTTAAAAAAACATCACGTACCAGCTCCTTAAACAGCGTTAGCAATGTAAACAGCATTTAGAAATGCAAGAAGTACAACTTTATAAAAATTATGTCTGCAGGCTGTTAAAGGAGAATCTGCAAGAAATGTCAGACAATGCTGTTCCTTGTGTACTTTAGTGAAATAACATAAAAGTTGCATCTGGATTCAGTTATTGACACAGGACTTAAAGTATTGCATTAATTTTAACAAACTGAATATTATTAATCGTGAGTCAGATGTAACAGAGTGCCACACAGCTGGATTGTAATTCAATTAATTTACCTTCTTGGGAGATGACAATGGACTTGGAAGATTTGATGGTTTTGCTGTCTAGAGTCCAGGTGACATTTGCAGGGGGATCAGAGGAAATCCGACATTTTAAGACCAATTTTTCACCATCTACTACTTTAGCATCCTGAAGCTTCTCTGTAAAGGAGGGTGCTGTTCCTTTGCTTGGTGTTGGTTTGCTTGCTGCTGGTTTGTTTTCAGCTTTTTTCCCAATTATTCCGCCATCCACCACTGCACACCCATGTTCACAGTTCCTGTCATTCTTCTCTTCTTTTTTCACTGCTGGTTTCGGAGCAGGGGCTTCAGAATTGGGGGTGGCATTCTGGGCTTCAGAACTGGTGCGGGCATTTGGTGGCGGGGTGCTAGCGCTGCCATTCTCTGCAGGTGGCTTCTTCTTTGCACCCAGCACAGACCTGAAATCTGTAACAGCTGGTTTAGGAGGTGGCACCTTCTCTGGCAGTGGGGTTTTTGGGGTGCCCTTCTTGGCCAGCACGGAGCGGAAGTCCACCTGCTGGGGAGCATGAACTTTCCTTTCCTCCTCCGACAAGGTCTTGGGTTTGACCTGCCGCTGCAGGTTTGCTCGGAAGTCCATTTGCTCGGCTGGGATTTCTTTCAGTTCCTCCTCAGAAAAACTTTTGGTGCTGACTTTCTTGCCTAAAATGTCACGGAAATCAAGCTGCTCAGCTTCCTGCTGCCTCAGGCTCTCCTCTGTGTGTTCCCGAGTTTCCACTCGCCTCTTCAGCACACCTCGGACGTCTTCCTGCTCTTCCTCACCTGCTCTGGTTTCACTGCTGCTCCTTCTGAAGTCACTTGTTCTACCAAATGTCAGTGTACCACGATCTCCACCATCTCTTCGCTCTCCAGAGCTGGCTGATTCCCTCCAACTATGATCCGAAAAAGAAAAGAAAGAGACAGCCAGGAAAGGGGCTGGTTTAAAAATGTCAGGGAACAATCTCAGAGCAGGAACAAAATGTGTTTATAGAAGGGGAGGTTGATTAGAGGAGCACACTCCATTAGTTTATTGCATCAATGATGACTTCAGGAGCCATATAAGGGCACAAACAAAAAAGATCTTCTCTACTCTGGCTTGGTAAAATGTGCTTAGCCTGTATGATGAAAACAATTTGTTGGGTCACATTTGGGGATTAGATTGAACAGCAGCCAGCCTGGGTCTGTAAGGGCAGAGAATTAGCAGAGCAAAAAATAGAACCCACCCTTGCAAGTCTCTGGGAAAAATACTTACTCTCTGAGCATTTCTGCTCTGGAAGCTGAACTCTCTCGCAGCATCAGAGACACCTGGCAGCTGCATTCTCCAACTTGGTTCCTGAAATGTTCAAGTGAAATCAGAAAAGTTAAGGTTTCACCCTCCAAAACTGTAACTTGCCTGAGCTAAGTGACTAAACCAGCTCAAAACCAGTGTGGCATTGTGGTGGTTGACTGAGTGGATTTGGACCCCTTATACTTGGAGCCAAGCTATCTCAAATAGCTTTTCCTGATCTGTTGCTGTCTGTGCTGGGAACAGTATACTCCCTGAACGAAAATCCAAGCAATTTACAGAATGAAACAGCTGCAAACAAACATGCTAAAGGAAAACAAATACAAAAGCTACAAAACTGAGGCAGAGCAAAGGGCTATTTTGCAAAGTTGAAAACCTTTCCAACTCTGCCTACTGTTTATTTATTCAAGCCCAAGCTCTTAAGTTTCCTAATGTTAAGATATTAAAAGCAGGGTCTCATTTCCTTCCCTCCCCCACAGCCCAACCAATCAGCAAATCCCATCTTCATGGATTGCTCCAGCCTGTGCATGTTTATATTAAAAAACATAAAAGTGTCACCATATATGGTGCTGAGTACTTATTCTTCCTTTTGCAGAGGAATACCATGGATGCCTTCTGAAAAGAGCTCCCATTAAAGAATTCATTAAAGCACTCCCCCCACCCGCTCTGCACGCTCCCTCCCACAGATATATATCATTCTTCTAGTCCCAAGCAGCTCTTCTCCACTTAACACAGGAGATGCCAAAAGCAAGATTTAACTCCTCCAGGCAGCATTTCTGTAACTGTTGCCACTGCTTCCCTGAAATACTACTAAAAACCCCAGACTTACTCCATTAAATTGATTAAGGACTAGAGATACCTTTCACTAGTAAACATGCTTTTTTCATTCCCAGCTTAAGCTTGCAAATGGACTGCAAACTCTTTGGTGATTTTTCTTTTTAAACAAAAATAATTGTTGTTGCTGAAAACTTTTCCTGGACACAAACAAAAAGCATGTGAACTGGGGGAAGGAAGGAAAGAGAGGCAGTTTTTTCCCAACCCTGTTCTCCTTTGATAAGGCTGTTACTAGATAAAAGCACCTTGAAGTCCTCTTTGCCCCAAGTTTTAAAAGATGGACTCAGGAGTATCTCTCTGTTAATTTGTCATAAATGTATCATCTGGTGTTTTTTTTTTTTTTCAATCAGCACATGGAAATACATTCCTAGAGATGGTTCTGTTTGTGTGACTAATAATTTGACTCATCTGCAACTTGCAACGGAGTCATGTAGTAGGTCAGGTCATTAACACAAACGCAGCAATAAGTTATGCTGCTGTAATGGCAGTTAGTGCCATCACATTTTCAGATGAATTTCCCTTGCTTTCCGTTGCTTTAGAGAATGAAACAGGGATCAGCAAAATGTGAAAGTCAAGCCTTTAACACCAAGAAGAAACTGAGCGAAATGACCAGAATGACTGGACTGCAAAGTGAAGGACCTGCTGGTAGGAGTATACCTTATTTGAGCTTAAAACCCTAATATCAAGTCATAGGAATGTTTTCAGCACTTAGGATCTAAAAAATTCAGAGTGTACACTAGAAACTGTTATTGATGGCAACGCGTAAGAAGAGCCCTCAAAGCCATAACCCTCATTTCCTTAGATACAAAAGTCTAGAGAACACCTGAGTACCAAAAAGAAACTGTCCAAATGGCAGGAGAGGACCCAAGTCAATGCAGTGAGTCTTTAAATTGGTCATGTGCTGGAGACCTGCCATTCTTACCTCCTCTTATACTTGACATCTATTTGGAAGCAAGATAAATAGAAAGAAGTGCAGGTGTCCCTTCCTCCCAACATGCTGATTGGCATCAAATGATGGCGAGATGCCAGTGTTGCTGAAAACCTGTTGCCTGCAAACAATATCCAAATGCATTTCACACTGCCACTTTTTGCAGATATTGAAACTCATTATTTTTTTTTCCCTGCTTCTCAGAAGCTTTTATGATGAGTGGAAGCACTCTTAAACTGCTCAAGTATTTTCCCAGCTGTAGGGCAGCTATCAGGCTGTTGGTTTATCCTGAGGTATCTCCCATAAGTCTCCTGGAGCTCAACTATTCTCCCTTAAGGGCTTAAAACCAATCCAAACCTGACAAAGAAGGAGAGGCCATGCAAGCTGAAGTACAGACAATACAGACAAACATAGGGAAGCACCACTGCCTAGCTTCTGTCATGACTGTATGGCATAAGTATTTGCCTACAGGAACTGTGCCATCAGTGGGAGAGGTTAAACTAACACAGACAACACTCTCCCTCTAGAGGGATCTAGGGACACTGATTGTGAAGAATAGTGGCATTTCTGCAGGATGCACTTCTGCAAGGCATCTTTCCCTCTGCAAAGACTTCACAGATGCAAAGAAACGAATAAGGAAGGCAAAGTAGACCTTTCTAAACTAAGCTATTTTTTACATGGTTTGGAAAATAAAGGAGAGGGCAAGAAAGCAGGAGAACATTTTGTTCTCTCTATTTTTAAAACCTTGGGAAACACATACAAATTATGGCAACGGTGGGCCATAGAAGTACCTAAATGGAGAAACAATTCTCAAGGTAGTTTTTTTTTTTTAAATCTTAACTGTGATTTCTAGTTCAAGTGATTGGCTGAAAACTGGATTACAGGATACAAATCTTGAGTCTGTGCCTGATCCATCATGTCCCTGCTCAGAATTGTGACCTCCTCAGGTCAAATTCTGCTCCCAGTGAAAACACAGGGAATTTAGTTACTGATTTTATGAGAAGGGATAACATAGTTTTGCCTTCTGAATTCAGTTGCAAACTCTAAAGAAGTGAACTTAATGACACTGACCCACCTTGGAAATCATAAGATGGAAAAAGAGAAAAAAGCCAAGAAAAATTAAGAAGGACCAGGATAATTTAGATACTAAATTCAATCAAGAATAATTCTGGAAACTTTGTAAATATTTTTACATTTACGCAGTTTCAGAATCTAGGCAAGGCAAGATATGTAGTTAAGAAAAAATAGAGCTTTGCAGTATACAAGCAGGTCTCTGCTGTTTTGAGTCTTGGCAATAACAACATTACTTCTGCAGCATGAGGATCTCTGTGTTGGGAATTTATCAACAAAACCCTAGACAAAGACAGGCCTCAGTGGCTCTGTTACTGTAAGTATAATACAAGACATGGATTAAAGCTATACTTAGTAGCAATGCTGCAAACATTAGTCTGGAAGTGATGAATTTTGCAGGATTGTTCTGTATAATGCACATGCACACAATTTATCTTTAAAACATCAAGGCAGAAGAAAACAGACAACAAAACAAAACAAAACAAAACAAAAAAAACACCAACAAAAAGACAAATAAAGCTCCAGCTGCAAAGCCTGAAGCTATTTTAAAAATAGCTGCCTGTCCTATTGTGGGATCAGTTTTCCCTGGAATGGCTTTTATGTTCAAAATATCTTGAAATATTAGTTTGTTGGCAGAATCTACTTGAATATTTTCAATGAACCTTAGATGAGACTTATTGTCTGTGTCCCCAGGAATCACTCTAGAAGAAGAGGAAAAAAGTCCACTGCTAATTACAGCGTGGGGATGTGCTGGAAATTCCTACTGGCCCACCAAATGTGAAGAACATATTGCAGAGTAAATTATATTTTTGAACAATTAACTGACAATGGTAAACAAGTTGATCACTAGCTATAACTGGTGCGTCAGTACAGATAACTGGAAAGTCTTGGAAGAGATTTTGCAACTCTTTTATGAGTTAGTTAAAGAGGGAGAAAGCACAGAGTCCATGAAGCTTTCATCCTGAAGAAAGCAACTGATCTACTGGATCACAAATTTAGCTGACATAACACAGAGCAGCTCTACTGGCTTCAAAGAGGATTTACCTCACTTGAGGGTTTGGCCAAAATGTTTTTATAGCTGAAATACTACTCATTTTATTTGCATTTTGCAGCACTGAGAGAGAGAATGGAATGGGAAGAAGTCATGGTTTCCTTTTCTAAAAATAGACAATGTGTTGAGAGCGGAGAACAAGGTTTGCAAACTGTATCCTACACAAAGGCAGAACTCTATTTACTGTGGTGTAATGAAAGGTAAACTTACAACTGCTTTTTATATAAACTGAATTGCTGAGTATTTTAGGTACCAGTGATTTATGTTTTCTTCTGATTTTAATCACATTATCCTAATCCTTAAATTAGGTTAATCAACACCAACCAGATTTTATGGAAGATGGTAGATGTAGAAAAGAGAAATACTCAGCTTCTGAGAATACAAAGGCTAACAAAGCAGATTTGCCTAAGAAACTGCAGGAGGATTTCTGAGCTCTCTAGTGTTGATGAAGGCTTTGCTCAACAAAGTCCTTCATCAGCAGTCCCAGGCCAGTACTCCCAAGTGTA
>VXAV01007872.1:147031-162495 GCA_013399715.1 Alectura lathami | reverse complement strand
ACCCCTCCTACCTTGCCTATCCCTTCTAAAAAGCTTATAGCACTCCATGGTGGTATTCCAGTCATGTGAATCATCCCAACATGTTTCTGTGAGAACAACAAGATTGTAGTTCTCCAAGTGCACCAGAGCTTCCAGCTCCTCCTGCTTATTTCCCATGCTGTGTGCACTCGTATNTCCTGCTTATTTCCCATGCTGTGTGCACTCGTATAGAGGCACTTCAGCTGGGCTATCGGTTTCCCCTCAGACCCTGGCACACCCCTCCAAAGCTGATCTCTGATGCACTTGGTTTTAACCCCTTCCCCCTTCAAATCTAGTTTAAAGCCCTCTCCACTAGTCCTGCCAACTGCCAGGCAAAAATCCTTTTCCCCCTTTGGGATAGCTGGGCCCCATCTGGTGCCAGCAGGCCAGGTACCAAACAGACCATCGCATGGTCAAAAAACCCAAAGTTCCTCTGACAGCACCAGCCTCTTAGCCAGGTGTTGACTAGGCGGATCTTCCCGTACCTGTCACTGTTCCTCCCTGCCACCAAATGGATGGAGCCAAACACCACCTGCACCCCAGACCCCTCAACTAACCGCCCCAGCTCCCTGAAGTCCCTCTTGATCGCCCTTAAACTTTTCCCAGCCACCATATCACTTGCTACCTGGAGTACCAGCAGGAGGTAGTAGTCAGAGGATTTCACCAGATCAGGGATCCTCTTTGCAATGTCCCTGACCCAGACCCCAGGAAGGCAGCAGACCTCCCTGTGGGTAGGGTCTGGTCGGCAAATGGGACCCTCCATTCCCCTCAGCAGGGAGTCCCCTACAATGACCACCCCTCTTTTCCTCTTAGTAGAGGCTGTCTTGAGGTGCGGGGATTTGAGTGACCGGCTCACCCCAGACAACCTTCAGAATGTTCTCTCTCACCTGCTCCTGCACCTCCAGAGCCACATACTCGTTGCCCCAATGGCACCTGGGCAGGTAAGGTGGCTTGGCGGGAGATCTGCCTACCCTTCCTAGTAGGGACCTGCTTCCACTCACCCCCTGTCTCCTGGGCCCTCCCCTTCCAACTGACCTTGAGAGGGCAGGTGATCCACCACTACTCATGGGACACCCTCCTGGTGCTTTTCCTCTCAGCTCTGGCAGGGAGGAGATCCACCCACCGATTTCCCTCTCACAGTCCCTGATCGCTCTTAAACACTCCGCCTCCTCCTTTAGCTGTGCCACGGCTGAGCAGACCATCCGCCTGCTCACACTGCACACAGGAGGTACCTCCACCACCCTCCGGCAGTACTACCAGGCTCAGACACTCCCTGCAGCCTGAGACCTGGATCGCTGCATGCACATGTGCGGGCTCCACCTGAGACACCGCGCTCTTTTTGGAAAGGACTCTCTGCCGGGTAGCAGCCATGGCTAGCTCTAGAACCTTCGGAGAGCAGTGACTGACGTTGCTCCACCCTGCCTGTCGCCCCGCGCCCTCCTGCCGTGCCGTGCCGTGCCCTGCCGTGCCCCGCCCCGTCTGCCCGCCCTGCTCCCCGCGCTCCCTGCGGCCCGCGTTTGTACGCCCGGGAGGAGCCGCCCGCACTCCTGGCTCCGCCCGCCCCGCGTCAGAGCCTCCGCGCTGCCGACTTTAGGGGAGGGGGGGGAGGGGGGTGCTGCGGGAGCTGCCTCGCACTCGTGGACAGTCCTGGCGCTTCCTTTTTGCGTTTTTTTTTTTTTTTTTTTTTTTCTTTNCCTGGCTCTTCCTTTTTGCGTTTTTTTCCTGTGATCAGGACCCTCGAGGAACGGTCCCTTGTCACGGGGCTCCGCTCCTCAGCTGATCCGCTCTAGGTCTTCCAGTATGTGCCCTTTGAACATCAGGAAGCACCTCATGGCTGCCATACAAGGGGGCCACTCGGGGTGAGACAACCCCTTGGCACCAACTCTTTGTGTTTTTGGTTTTGGGAGGAAGGCCCCCAGCCTGGTGTCATGGTGTCATGGCGTGAGGAGAGGAGGAGGGGGAGGAAGAACAAGGAGGAGAAGTTTTCTTTCTGTAAGATTTCTGTTCTCCTGCCCTCTGCCTTTCTGGCTCATGGTGGGTGTTACAGTGGGTACCTGTGGGGACTTTGTGTGGTTTGCGGGAGTGTGGCCCAGTGGGGCATGAAGGCTGTGCCATCTCAAGGGGATTTTATAGGGGAACATTGTCTCCAGGCAAGTGATAACTGGGCTGTCTCCTGTGGCTTTTGTGAGGACACCTTGTCCCTCAAGGTGGTGATGGCTGGGCCATGCCATGTGGCTTTTGTGTGGAAAGGAGGCTCTGCATCTGGAGTGCTGTGTCCAGGCCTGGGGCCCCCAGTGCAAGAAAGACGTGGAGTGGTTGGAGCAGGTCCAGAGGAGGCCATGACGCTGATGAGAAGGCTGGAGCAGCTCTCCTACAACAGGCTGAGGGAGCTGGCCTTGTTCAGCCTGGAGAAGAGAAGGATCTGGGGAGACCTCATTGCTGCCTTCCAGTACATAGTCTTATGTACATTAGAAGGTACGGTCTTATGCATAGAATGTGCCAGTGGCTTTCAGTTAATTTCTTTGGAAAGATGCTGGAGTCATGACTTTATTATCCTACTCTTCACATTCATGGCCAATGATGTCAGTGAAGGTATTACTGGAAGCTGTTCCGAGACCAAATGGTGAAAACTCTTGTTCAAGAACTGGACATAATTAAGTAGCAAGCACTTTATAGCTGTGAAAGTTTAAGGTTTTATGCATTATTTGCCAAAACAGACTAGACAAATGGTCTTGTTTTCCTGTGTTATATGGTGTAGGAGTATACAACATGTTTTTAAGACATGAAATGCAAAATCAGGGGTAGAGAACACTGTGCGCCCAAATGACATTTAATGACTGCCACAAAAATACTGGCCTGCTGCAAATTGTTATTTATATTCATATACTTGAAACAGCCTGGCTGCTGATGATTGGGGTTCAGAGGCTGTTTACAAATTGGAATGGAAACTTCAAAATGTTTAGTTTTAGTAAGCTAGAAAGGGCTGTTAGTTTGCCATTTTTGACAGGTATTGAGTGATGTCACTATGTAACTGATCCTCCTGCCCCACAGTAGCATCTCTGGTATATCCCACAAAGCTCTCACAGTAATGTAGGAAGTGTTATTAACAACAGCACAAGTATTTCTGTCTTGCTATCACACTGAGCGTATTGTTTCACTAGTTTTTCTGTTATTAGTGTCCTGAGTCACTTCAGCTCGTTAAATTGTACATGACATGAAAGACAGAACTAGATTTCTATTACTTTATGGGCTTTGTTTGCAGAAGTCAGAACATCAACTCATAGGATGGATGTTCAGTGTAGGCTACGTCTATACCAATGAACTAATCAGATCCTTTGCCAGAGTTCTGGTCCGTACTGTTGTTAGCATGCTCCCCGGAGTTTTCTGCGCACGTGTCCTACTGTTCTTTCAAGCAGTGGCCAGGCAAGTTTAGGGGCTGACTTGCATTAGCAGCCAATTTCCAAGAATCTGGAGATGGTGGACACAAGTGTAGCTGTATGGGCTTGATCTGTGTTGTAACACTTGGTTTCTGGGCCAGAAAATATTCCTATTATAACTAATATAACTATTATAGGGAGCTTTTTCTATACATATGTATATTTATCTTTATATTTTATACCTTTTTATATTTATATTTTTATCTTTAATTTTTTTTAATTTTTATTTTATATTTAAGTTTTTTATCTTTATATTTTGTATTTTTGATCCTTTTTTTTTTTTTTTTTTTCAGTATGACCAGGGGAAATGGTTTCAAACAGAGATGGGAGGTTTAGACTGAATATAAGGAAAAAAGTTTTTTACCATTAGGGTAGTGAAGCACTGGAACAGGTTGCCCAGAGAGGTGGTGGATGCCTCGTCCCTGGAGACCTTCAAGATCAGGCTGGACAGGGCTCTGAGCAACCTGATCCAGCTGTAGGTGTCCCTGTTCACTGCAGGGGAGTTGGACTAGAAGACCTTTAAAGGTCCCTTCCAACACAAACAATTCTATGATTCTGCAATTCTATTTAGCCATAGCCATTATGACTTTGCTGGAAAAGTGCTTGCATCTCAACAACACTCCTTAGAGGAACCAACTCATACCATTTGAGAAAATATTTTTAAGCATATTGCATAATAGCTATGATATTAAATTCTATTTGTATTCCTATGACTTTGCCTACAGATCTTAGATTGAAACAGTACTGGCCGCCTTGCTGAATACTGCCGAATGCTGTAACAGTTCACAGACTGAGCTGAGGAATTTCGATCTTATATGAGATCACAATAAAAAGTTGCAGCTTACAAAAAAAAAAAAAGTAAAAAAATACAATCATAGAACAATTGCACAGCTTGAAAAAATCATGTTTCATGTATATTTTTTAGATGAAAACCATTATAAAAAAGAGTTGACTATTGAGAGGATAATGAATTAGTTGGATGGCCACAGCTAGAGGGTTGTGGTCAGTGGTTCTGTGTCCAGGTGGAGGCCTGTGACGAGTGGTCCCCAGGGGTCCATCTTTGGACCGATGCTCTTCAACATCCTTATCAATGACAGAGACAGTGAGATCAAGTGCACCCTCAGCAAGTTTGCAGGCAACACTAAGCTAAGTGGTGCAGTTGATAGAACAGAAGAATGGAATGCCATCCAAAGGGACCTAGACAAGTTTGAAAAGTGGGCACATGTGAATCAAATGATGTTCAACAAGTACAAGTACAAGGTGCTGCGCTTAGGCTGGGGCAATCCCAGAGGGGTGGATTGGGAGAGGAACTCATTGAGAGCAGCCTTGCAGAGAGGGACTTGAGGGTCCTGGTGAAAAGCTGGACATGAGCCAGCAGTGTGTGCTTGCATCCCAGAAGACCAACTGTATCCTGCACTGCATCAAAAGAGGGGTGGCCAGCAGGGTGAGGGAGATTGTCCCCTTCTACTGTGCCTCATTGCAGTCTTTCAGTATTTAAAGGGAACTTATAAACAAGATGTGTATTGACTTTTGCATGGTCTTGTAGTGATAGGATAAGAGGGAATTGGCTTAAACTAAAAGAGAGGAGCTTTATGTTACATGTTAGGGGGAAATTCTTTACTCAGAGGATGGTGAGGCACTGGAACAGGTTGCCTAGAGAAACTGGATGCGCCATCCCTGCAGGTGCTCAAAGCCAGGTCGGATGGGGCCCTGTGCAACCTGATCTCACAACCCTCTCCATTTCAAGGGGGCTGGAACTAGATGATCTTTAAGGTCCCTTCGAACCCAAGCCATTCTATGATCCTATGGTTTAAAAAGAATAATTTNAAGTTCTACAAAACAGCAGCAGAATCCTCTTCATTAACTTAAAGCACATTAATATTTTACTTGTCTCTATTTGGGATAATATTTTTTTTTACCTGTTACCTGTTACCTGTTATCAAGATTTTTTACAGTTTTCAACATTTCATTCCTTGATATAAAATTAATTTTTATGAAAATTTTCTCTGAGTGGGCTTAGATACAAACAGATAAAAGCAATATTGCTAAAGTCTTTATTTCATATAGCTTCCTTTGTTAAATATATTACTCAGCTCCCTCATTGTAACATGTAAGTATTGTTCTGAATCCTGGATCTGTTTGATCTTTAATCAGCTATGTAGGTAATCTGCCAGATTTATTAGGCATTTTATGTCACCTTAATCTTCAAAGGAGGAATAAAATATAATTAAATTTAAAACTAGGTAGTTAACTGATAAAGGATGAATTTTGGTCTCCCAGTTCTGCATTCGCAGAAGGAATAAGCCTTGCTGAAGAAATACAAAAATCATCTTTTGTTCTATCGTGCCCTGTCCTCTTTTCACATATTAATAGAACATTATATACGTACTAAATATTTGCAGAGGCTTGTGTTCTGCATGTAAATGTAAACCAAACATTTCACTTGTTAATAATACTAAGTTTGAATATCTCTGAGAACTTGGTTATGAAAAGAGGTTATTAAAATCATTGTGGGATGTATAGCAGTTTCCATGGAAGTGACTTTAATCCCTCTAAGGCAGTACAGATTCCATCCAAAGAAATGGTTTCATTCTTGGGAGAGTGATGCACTTAAATTGTACCCCTGCAACATGTTTGCGAAGAATAAACTTTGCATATATCTCTCCTACTGGCTTTTGATGTCCTCTTTGTTCATTTCAGGTGTTGAAAGTCCCCGGTTGGTTTTGGTGTTCTAACAGGAAGAGTGAAAAATGGGCATGCTCCCTCTCTGTTCCAGAAGTAAGCCTCAAAGAAAGTTAATGCACTCTGGAATACTGTTACATATCCTGCCATGCCATCTGTGTGGTGAATTTAATCTGTAATGTTCAAGGGAAGATCACTGTATTAATACTGAGTTGAAAATCTTGCAGCCACTCACAGCATTAAAGTCATTGTTTTAGGTTTTATGAGATACTTCTTCAACATTCTCTATTGTCAGGTTTACCTGCAATGCAGGATAAATGCAAGCACTCTCCACATTCACGTAAAGGAAAGTCTAAGCTCAGCCCTGTACTTTAAAATATGGTAGTGTCAGATCTTCCCCTGTGTTAAACCCTCGTTGCCCTTCTGAACAGAAGATGCTCAGTTTGCATTAGTGCAACTGCAGTACAAAACGCTGGTTTCTAGTTCTGAGCACGCCGTTATCTGGCCACTGTGCAAACCATCGTCTTGGAGACATCAGCAGAAAACTTACTTTACTTCTGCTGTCGCTGTATCTCAGAAGAGGGATCTCTTCGGTTTCCTGAGTTCTGTATTAAGATCTGTATCCCAAATTCATCCCTCTTCTGCAGGAGGGGGCCTCAGGTTCTTGGCCCAGTCGACTAGACTAAGCATCATCTTCCTGTCCACTGCTATAAAGGAATTTCTTTGCCCATTCAGAAAGGTATGGTGATGGTAGCCTAAACATTGTCATAAAACATTAACACTTCCTTCAAGTTTTCCAAAAACTTCAACTGTACTGAGTCTTCCCAATACTCTGTAATTCAGCTGGTCTGTTTTCTTCATCAGCGTTACCTCTTTGCTATGTGTTTTCTAGCCTGCAGTTAGAGCTGGGGAACCTGACAGCTGAGCCTGAACAGAGCAGCACTGTGCAGCGTGAGCCGTGACACAGCACAGGGTGCCGGGTGGCTCCTTGCAAGGCACCCAGGCACCCATGTAAACTCGAACACCTACAGGAGAAGGAGTGAAAGGGCTGGAAAGAAAAGCACAGAGAAGTGAAATGCTGAGAGGTGAAATGTTATGTTATCTTCTTGCTTAGCTGAGGTGAAAATGTGGTACAGAACTAGGTTAACGGACATAAAGCAGTGGATCAGTGGGTGTCATGGAAGGGCTCTCTGGAGACCATGTCAAGCCACTCAGCAGTGGCATTTTAAGATAGATGATGATGGCTGGCAGCCCTGTCCACGGCAGGAGCCTGGAACTGGATGATCTTTGAGGTCCCTTCCAACCCAAGCCATTGTATGAAACAGATAATGCTGAAGAGTCAAAATTTGTCTTCGGTGAGTCCTTTGTCTCATACTGAAATTAGGTTTCCCATGTTGATAAAAAAGCTCCCTTTAAAAATCTTGATTGAGACCTGCTTACTGATTCTGGAGGCAACTGAAATGGGTGTTGTCTTTGGCACTGCAACAGCAGTGGTTGAGCTCACAACTACTGAGGCAAAGGGCAACGGCCAGGGTAGGACCTGAACGATTCACAGATGAGTAGGAAAACCTGCTGCACTGGTTGCTCTGAGAGCATAATTTTAGGGAGTTTTTGGTGCATAGACTCGAATTCCACTGTTTTGTCTTTCCTTACCAATAGTAAGGAATACAGGAGGAAAACATGACTGTATGCTCTTTTAAACTATCATGAAACAAAATGGATTGAGTATTATTTCTCTTACTTGACTTGTCTCTGTCATAAGAAATGATAGCTGCTGGACCTTTTGTTTGTGTTCATTTCAAGATCGGATTGTTTCCATAAAGTATGAACACCCTGCTCTCACCTCTATTCAAAGCATTCACGAGAATGGTTTATTGAAATGTGTTGCTTGCTTCATTCATTCAGGCTTCATTCCTCAGACATTGTTTATATCAAAAGTTCTGAGCAGATTAATCTGTTCTGAAATAAAAATGCCACAAAAAAGAAAGGATACAACATCAATCAATTTTTGTGACACTTGTGTTTTTAATCTCATGGATATTTGGGATGGCATGTACATGAAATAAAGGCTTTTGCCTTTCAGATCTGCTAAATGGGAATTTCTAGTGCATCTTCCTCAGGGAATGCAAATATGCTTGTGCTTAACAATTTCTCATATAAATCAATATAAGTTGATAAATGAGGAGAAGAATTAATATGATATATTAGGTCATGCATGTATAAGAATAACTTATAGGGAGGGAGAAAGATGATTCTGGGTTGGTTTTCTTCATTGATTGAATAAATGGTTAATGGAAGCCTAGAAAGAACAGGCAGGAGTGGCTGAAATTTGGACTTCAAAGATGATGATTACTGTCTCTAAAAGAGACCATAAAAAGAGATGAAGATTGATCATAAAAGTGAGGCAGTTCTGGAAACAGAGGCAGCGGCAGAGATGAAAATCCTAAGGGGAATATTGCTTGCTGGGTTTTCAGTAAGTCGATCTGGACTTCTTTTTGTGAGGTTGTTTGCACCCCTTCCCCTACTGTGCTTATCCCCAAAAGAAAACAGTTTCATGTTCATAAATGATATATGTAATTAGGAAGCCAATGTACAGTTAGCAAACACAAGTGGTGACAGGAGCTTTGTGCAAAATGTTGCTCCTCCATGTTAGAGCGGATGGAAATTACAGGCTAGGGTCACAAGAAAATCTGTTGTCAACATTAACAAACAGTTCTTTGTTACAAGACTTCTGACTCAAGTTACCACTTGACCACTAAGTCAACTATATATGCAACTAAGTTGACCACTTAGTTGCATATGCAGCAGCATATGCAGATATGCATTAAGAAAATTGAGTTATTCTCGTAAAAAAGTTGCTTTTAATTAACCTCCTAATCAATAAAGAATAAAAAATAGTAATGCTAGTTGCTAAAACATCTATGTCTTAGAGTCGTAGGGCTTCATTTTTTTTGAAGACAGCTTTACTTCAGCATGTTAGTTGTGGCTTACTATACTGTCAACTAGGGAAAAGTTAAAAATAGTAAAAAAAAAATGAGTGGTTTAAGCCAAGATTTTTTTCTTTTTACTGATTGCAGATGAAAATATTTTAAATTGTTCTTCCGTATGAAATAGGCTAGGAGAAAACATCAAAGCCTCAGAACTCCCACGGGATGATGAAACCTGCAACATACCATACCTATGTAAGCACAAAATAAACGATATAAACAAAGTCTCAGACAACAACACACTGTCTAATAATGGGTATTATTATACTGATCTTCTAATGGAAAAATTTGTGGGCTCACAGTTTGCTCTTGGGATCAGCCATTGCGGAGGCAGGCTCTGACCTTGATGAGTTGCTCCTGTGCTGTACCAGCATTGGCACAAACCACATGGGAGGTCTGGGCCTTGGGCGGCAGCCGAGGGAACCTCATTTCCCTCACTGGATTTTGCTGAGACTTCAGCACTTTCCCTTTTCATATCGTGAGCAAAATACATTCCTCCTGTTCGTGCTCTTCCTTACCTTGGATGTAACAATTAGGCACATCAGTCAGTTACATCAGCCCATGCAGGTAACTTTGGCTTACTGTACTCACATTTTATTTTGATTTCTGAGGAACTGGGGCAATCATACTTGGGAGAAGTGTTTGTGTTCGAAACATGAAACTCTAGGTGAGCCCATCAGTTTGATGGATTGAAAAATAGAATGACAATATAGTTGGTTGAAAGTGATTTCCTTTTTCTTCAGAACAGATGGATTGTACATCTTCATGCTATTGGCTGATCCTTCACTGTTAACCTCCCTTTCTGCTACACCAGATAGGAGGGAGGAAATGTCTGTGGACATCTCCCGTAAGAAAATGGATGAATTTAATAGCATATAGGAAACACTAAATTAAGAACAGAAGTCTGTGATGCAAATTCAAGTATTGTCTGTTCTCCAATATAAGAATGCTGTTTTGTTTCTGTTCTAGGAATCTTAAAATGATGGTCCAGGACTGCAGACACAAACAATCCAACTTCGCTGGCAGAGGATGAAAATCTCTGGTTCCTTTTTCCCCTCCCTCTTTCTTTTTAAACTGCACTGATAAAAGCCCAGAGAATGTCAACACAGCAGTCAGAAATCTGTTCATCAATCACCTGGGCAGAGCTCAAACACTTCACAAGTTTGTGCTTCCTCTAAGCTTTCCTGAAGCAGACAGGAGAGAAAACATCACATTTTCCATGACCTGAAGCTCTGTTTTTTCCTGCAGTCATGTAATGCTATTTCTTAAAGGGTATAACCCAATGGAGATTAAACTGATGGAGAGTACTAAGCGCATTTCACAAAGACAACGTGAACTCAGTTCCTGTTTCTGAAAACATATCAGTGCAATTGCCTTTCCTGCGGGAAAAGTCATGTTGTAAAAAGCTAGAGGGCTGGATGCCTCCAGTTCTTATAATGCTTATGTGGCTAGATCATGTACCTTTGCAGTACCAACAAATGCTACTTCACTTTTAAACACTGCTTTGGTAATTGGTCCAAATTGGAGAGAGAAGATAAAGTGCAGGGTGGAGTAAAATTTATAGGAAGGAGGCAAAATACAGTTACATGATTTTCAGATTAATTTTTCCACAGTCTGTTTCTCCACATATCACAGGAAAATGATAGTTTGGGGAACAGCCTTGCAATGTTATATAACGTATGTGTTTGATAATTATTATTTCCAAGAATCTGGAAGTTGTCTCTTTGGGATGGGAGATCTGTGGCTGCCAAATATGAAGAATGTAATATGAATTAAAAAATATGGGAAAAATATCAGCACAGACTTCAGGTTTTGTTATATTCTATGATTACAGCTGTTTGCCAAATTATCTGTTAGGGAAATCGGGCCCGATGTGACTGCATGGTAGAGATGAGGCTGCCACAGCTCCATGCTCCCAAGTCAAGGCAGTAGCAAGGTTGAGCATATATTCCCAGTAAGCACAGGCACACAAATACACACACAAATACCACACAAATACATTGCATATATGCATGTATAGATGTCTGGCCACACAGATCAGCAGTAACAGACACACAGCACTCACACAGACACAGACAGCACCAGCAGCCTCATCCTTCTCCCTTCCCTGGCCTAGAAGTCCAGAAGATGCTCTGGCATTGACTAATGGTGAAGTGTTTCATGCCTGGACACAGGGGGCAAGATCCTCCTGGGACAGCTGTGGGAGGGTATCACTTTGTCTGAGTCCTTGATTTGAGTTCCCTGTTGGGCCTGTGCTCCTCTGAGCTTGTGGGCATGGGTCCTTGACAGGATCGTGGGTCCTGTGACGGGCAAGTGAAAGCCCAGTAGGGTATTATATGGGGATAATATCCTGCCATCGTCCCTCTCTGCTCCATTTTGGGAGTGAAGAAGAGCTTTTATCACATAACCTAACAATCCCAGCTGCATCTTTTTATACAATACATAGTTTTAATTACTGCATATGCTTAAAGTACTACTGGTTTGGATACTGAAGGTTAAATTTTCATGAAAGCATCCAGGTATCTTCTAGGAGGCTACGTACTGATGTTTGCAAATGTTAAGACTATGCTTGATCTATGAATTTTAATAACAAGCAAAATAAACATCATTCCAGGATTTCGTCAGTTCACTGAAGAGATCCCTGTATGCTGCTTGAATAAACAGTCCAAATCCCAGATATAAGGGTTTCTCATTTTAAAGACTTTTCTTAATTTAGAATTTCTTAATGAAAAAACTGCTCAAAATGAAAAACAAATAATTAAAACCATAGGTATTATATACTTGGATGTTATTACTTGAAATGCTCAAAACAACTTGGAGTGGAATAGCTACATTTCTTTGGCTGAAAGTTTTAATGAAGTTTTACTCAGTTTTGAGAAACACTTTTTTTTTTTTTTTTTTTTTTTAAACATTGATTTTTCAGTGAATTTGCCTTTTGTCAACAACAACAGCAACAAAAAATCCTCACTGGATTACATGTGCTATCATAACTTTTACCACACACAGCAGGAGGGTTGGAACTTGATGATCTTTAAGGTCCCTTCCAACACAAGCCATTCTGTGCTTCTATATAAAATGATTGCTAGTTGCTGCTTGTGACTACATTTTGTTCAAGAGATATTCATTGCATTCAGCTGCCAACGTGTTCCCTCTCTGTGAGAAGGTCCCCATTTGAAGAAGGGTGCTACCAGCTAACCGTAAAATTCCAAAGGCTGCGTAGTCCCGAGGGACAAAACTTGTTTCCATA
The DNA here is from genome assembly GCA_013399715.1 of Alectura lathami. NCBI lineage: Eukaryota > Metazoa > Chordata > Aves > Galliformes > Megapodiidae > Alectura > Alectura lathami. The sequence continues at coordinate 150,124 of VXAV01007872.1, read as the reverse complement.
CTGTTCTTACAATCCACTAGCAGTGGTTTGAATGTTATGGAAAATGAAGTAACATCTCGCCTTGTTTTCCCGAGTGTCATGGGGGTGGCTCTCCCACTGGAGAAGCCCCCACGTTCAGCATGGGTTGCTTGAGGATTGCTGGGCGTTGGCCGGTGAGTGGTGAGACCTTGCCTTGCTGGCGGGGTCTCAGTTGGCGGGCAGCTGTACTGTTAGCTGGGCGTTGGTTGGCGGGTGGCATCTAGTTGCGTTGTGAAAAGAGATACATGTGTATATGTATTATTGCACTTTGGTTTCACTTTTCCTTGTCTGTCTTAGTAAATAGTTTTTAACTTATGAGTTCTATTTTGTTTCCAGTTCTCTCCCTCATCCCCTTGGAGGTGGGGAGTGAGCGAATGGCTGTGTGGTGCTGAGCTGGCTGCCAGGTTAAACCACAACAGGACCATATCTAGATTGGGATCTTCTAGGCCTTCTTCCAGTTAGAGGTCACAGTTCATAATAAGAGCTTCCCACATCATGTCAGGAGCACTGACTGAGGTGTCACCTAATTTCTGGATGGTTCTGAGACTGTCCAGCTGAGCGATCACGCAGGCCCCTTCAGGGTCTGCAGAGACAGAGTCGTCAAACAAAGACTTGTATCTCCTAATTCCTCTTTCTGTCCATCATTTGCAGCATCATAACATAAAGAGAATGTATTAAAACATTATTGCTTGCAAAATTATTTCTTCTTAGTCATAATATTGTTCTAATTTGTTCTCTCTTTCCTTGAACATACAGATTGTGCCAAGCAAACAAAGTAATAATTTCTCCTATTTTATCCACTCTGCTATTCTGAATTAGGCTGGCTGTTACATTAGGTTCCTCACAGAATTTCTTTCAGCACTTCTGAGAATGGAAAATGGCACAACAATAGTTGTATAAAAGCCAATGTAACAAAATCCAGCTGTTTCCTGAACTTAGCACTATGGTCCCCATCATTTTTTCAGAAATTCTGCTTTTTAAAGTTACCTCAAAAATAGCAACATAGATATACACATGATGAAGCCATTACACAATAAGTAGAAGTTCTTATAGTCCTGGTGTTCAGAGAGGCTGAATATTGCCCATCCAAAACAGATATCTATTTTAAACTTTTTTAAATATTAAAAAAAATAAAAAAATAAATTCAGGAGTCTGATAGTGATGAGAGTGTACAGACTGCTTAAGCCAGATTTGTGACTCAAATCATTGCTGTGATTTTTGTCAAAGAAACCAGGGCAATCCCAAAGAAGTCTCCACGATGACTCTTCTGGCTGCCCTGCCCCTCTGAATCCATGCTGTGTATGTGCACAAAGGCTGTGCCTGCACAAACATCCCCTCTCCCTGGTCCCCTCTCCTTAAATTTTCTCCCAGTTGTCAGATCTGTTTGTTCTTTGCCACTGGTGACAGTGGGGAGTGCTTGGGCAGAGGAGGCCTCATGGAAAAGCAGCTGTTTTGGGCTTCATGCTACTTAATCCTTTCCAGAGCTGGTCTCTTGTCTAGTTTTTTAACGCTGTTGCTGTCATTCATGGAGCCAAACCAGTGGTCATATTAAGTCTCAGGGGAAAAGAAAAATCTAAGCAGAGACAAAGGCAAGCAAATAAATAGGGAAACAAAGACCAGAAGAGAGGAAACAAGTGCGCATCTCTTCAATTGCTAATGAAGTATTGCAGTTGGCCTGCTTCACGTGGCTGGACCTGTCAGAACTGTGGATGTCCTGAAGCCAGCAAAGGTGCTCGGACGAGGTGTTTGGCTGAAGGGAAAGACATCACCGTGGTGCTCATTGCACGGGGGCCAGGTGTTCTGTGGCCATGAGCACATGGAACACAGACCCACCTGGAGAGAAAGAATACATCCCAGCATTAGGAGTTTTCTCAGAAATGGCTCCCAATGGGTACGTGCTCCCAGAAGTGGCCAGCATGTGATGACTTGTTGTAAGAGACGAGATGCTTCACAACAATCAGGTAGCATTAATTGTGCTGGTGAATGCTGCTGCCGCTTTGTTTTGAAGTTTGGCATGTGTCTCTCCGTGTATGTGTCTGTGCCCACTGTCACTGAGGGGCTTAACGACTTGGGTAAAGTTTTCTGGTTTCTGAGATTCAGAGTAGCCGTTCCGGTCATTTCTGGAGAACAAACAAGATAGAATAATCTGGATTTGAAAGAAGGGAAGCTTTCTGGATTAGCATAACTTTGCTTTGTGAAAATACAGGAGACGTTTCATTTTCATTCCAGTGGACAATGAAAACAAATTCCAAATCTCCCAAGTCATCAAGAAACAGAATTTCTGTTCTCTAACTGGCTCTTGGCATTGTATTGTGGGTGAAGTGGGTCTTTAGCTCCTAGTACTAGGAACTCACTTTTATCTAAACCCGCAAAACTTCATATAATTCACAAACTTGCAGCTGACTTTATAAATCTCATTCATTTTGAGCCTTCCTAAGCTCTTTGAGTGATATTCTGTGCCTTCGGTATTAGAGGAACATATTCAGGCACCAAAGAAGCAAATAAATTCATTTTCTTTTCAAAACTGAAGAAGTTCAAAAATCAGTGATTCACTATGGGAAAAAAAATGATAAAGCAAAATGATGCATTTAAATTCAGTTGCGGTTATGTCTTATATATCAACACGTTTTATTCTCAGATGCTTTGCACTTGTATTGGGGCACAGAGCAGGAAAGAGTAGCAGAGATTTTCTGTTTTGTTTGTGTTTGAGGCAAATAGTATCTTAAAAAAATATAACTGGAAATTCTGCTTTGAATCAGAGGAGAAGAGAAATATAAGAAGGAAAAGGCTAAGGAAGGGCTAAAAGTGGTTTTGCTTGAGTCTGCCTGGTATTTGGGTTTTCTTCACAGAGTCTTGCTTTATCCTTTTTTCCTTTAAACCACTGACCATCAAATCTCCCTAGCCTTCTCAAAACAGGTTTCTGTAAGTTGCTACATGCACTGATCTGTAAAGTGTCCTTCTCTATCTATTCAAATACTCTGATTAAATAGGTGGGAGTGATTACTTGGGATGACTTGAGGAAAACAAAACAAAACCAACCAAACAAACAAAAAACAAACAAACAAACAAAAAAAA
>VXAV01007872.1:125511-138246 GCA_013399715.1 Alectura lathami | reverse complement strand
GGCTATATGGTAATTAGAATTTGAACTCTTTTGCTAAAATAATTGATTAGCTAATATCATGTGAAAACTGATGTTAATATGTCCTAAAGGCTAATCTATTCAGACTGCAGTTCATAGATTCTAATAGTTCAGTGTGCTTTGGTAATCAGAAGGAATTATGTGATTACGGCTTGTGGCTTGAGCAATTAAAGAGATTGGTCTAGAGTGCTCATTCCAGGGTTGTTGGGGAGGTGATGGAAAGATATCCCTATAGCATTTGTTTAATTTCAGTGTAATGTGGACCTGCCGTAAATTACTGGTGTGCTTCAGGCAAAGTACCACGCCTCTCAGATTGTTTAGGATGTGTGGCTGCTCATACTGAAATTGTCACCCATGTCCTAGAAATGAAAGAATGTCTAGTCCCTGATACTTTTAGATGTTACTTCTTTACCCAAGTGAAGCATTCAGAGAAAATAATGGATAGCAGAAAGTAAAGCGGTGATGTTGGATGTATTTAGGACAAGTCATATTAGGGTTATTGATAGGCTTTTTATCATTATTCAGGGAGTTCATCTTGAATTGCTTATCTGCTACTACCTTGAAGTCACTGGTTTCCTAAGCACAGGTCCTATTCTACAGTACTGCCCTTTATTCACTCCTTCTAGACATACCATTTTTTGCCTTAAATAGTACAAGAATACAGTTTGAACCGACTTCATTATACAAGCAAATCTATAATGCTCTGAACATCTTTCTAATCTACATTCAGCCAATTTTTAGACCCAGCATGCATTTTGTATTTTGTAAACTGTAAGTATAATTCTAGCCAGATCATAACAGAGAATTTTGGGTAACATCAAGACTAATGTCACACCCAGGAGAACAATGCTGCAAACAGGTCCAAGCAATAATTAAAGATCTGTCTATTAGGTGGCACCTAATGTACATGAAATATACTTTATTGACACTGCCCTAATTCAACATTATCAATATGGATGTGGCACCAAGGCAAATAGCTTGCAATGTCTAACACATTTACACAGATAGCTTTATTGACAAAACTTGTAGTCTCCTCAAGGAATTAAATCAAGCATGCTTGACAAAACCTGTTTTCTGTAAGACCACACTGACTGGTACAAATTATATTTCCTTTCTTTAATATTTTTAGTTGAGCAAGAGCCACAAAAAGCTTTCAGCTACTCTGCAGAAAGATAATTTTCCTGCAAAAGAAACTCTCCAGGCAGAGATATCCACACAAACTGGGCTCTCTCTCTTTGTGCTTCTGAACCAAAAAGTGAAGTACAGAGGCTGCCACACTTTAATCCCAGCTGACTGAGACTGTAAGCAGAAAATATTGAAGTGCTAATTATCTTCAATCAGACAGACAAGTCTGGAGATCAGAACCAAGTACTGAGAATCCTATTAAAGTGTTCAGTCTGCAGAAGGGATGGATACTTCTGCTGGGCTGATTCAAAACAAGCCAGGGGACTGATCAGCCCTAACTTATTTAGCATGCAGAAGACTGATGCTGTTTCAAAAAATACAGCCAGATCCAGGAGGATCAGGCTGTATACCCATAATGTGATAGAATAACTGCAGAAGTGCTTCAAACTGGCAGGCAAAATGCTAGAAAAGCTGCTAGCCAAATGCAACATAAAATAAAGAAATCTAAAATCTGATAAAATGATGGACACAGTCAAGGATATCAGAGAAAACACTTCAGAGCAGATTGTCCATACTTTTGTGTTACCCTTCTTATTTGTGAGGAGTGCCTGTAAAATGATTTCATTTTCACTGAACAAAGCACAGGGCTGTGAACCCCCTCAGTAGCTGCTGAGCTGCCTCCTGAGTTCCCTGGGCATCTCCAAGATCATAGCCACTTACTGCACAACACAGGGGACAGACCTCTATGTTTGCCACAGCCATGACACAAGTTCTTACTTCTCTATTTGTCTCTCCAGTTATTTTGCAAGCAAGGGACAAAAAGATAGGAGAAAGCAACACTCCTCTAGGAAGAATATACAGATGAAACGGTATAAGCAACCCATAACTGTTTGGGCCAAGGTGTTCAGGTGCCCGAATGCACTTTGTACATGGTGTTGTTTTCAATACATACACAGATCTACTTCTCTGGGTAAAACCTCTTTAGAGTAGGGATTCTTCTGAAGTGTATGTTTTCCTTTGCATCCAATTTCTACCTGCTTCCTTGAGGTGCCAGATGTGAATTCTCCAGAAGACCTGCTCACACAAGGGCAAAGGTGACCTTCCTCTTATTTCAACCCAGTTCAATCCTTGGCTAAAGCCTCCTTTGCTTTTGGCATTTTTGCCTCATATATTTTGCTCAGATTCTGTTACACAATCTTTTTCTTTTCAAACACCTGCTCTTTCAAGGTTTCTTCCTTTAATCTACTTAGATTTCAATCTAATTAAAGTAATTTGTTATACAGCATGGCTTACCAGAAGCTTTCTGTACATAGCAAATGCACTAAAACATGCATAAAACATATTTTTGTTGGATAATAAAACAAAGGAAGAATAGGTTAAATTAATATTTTATACCTGACAAAATTTGTACAGTGCAGTGTCAGTTTTAATTAGAATTTTTGCAGAAAGGAATATATATTCAGCCTATAACTATGGTTCAGTAGTAGATTACTTCAATTAATTGTTACTTCAACCACATCATCTCATTTTATTCATAGTTTACCTAACTAATAGTAGTGAATTATTTAGGAAGTTGGAAATCCTTCATCTAACTTGTCCTGGCATATGCAGATGTTTGCATTAATTAAACTCAAAGTGGGAAGTATCTAAATGCATCCAAATGATCTTGTTATGAATGGCAATTATACCATAATGATTTCAAAAAACTCTGTATCTGGAGTAAAATCCTTGCCCTTCCAAAATCAAAGGTAACACTTCTATTGCCATGGTAATGGCAAGAATTTCAATTAACTTGTAGTGCCTTAAGCTATGCAAACATTGAATGTTTATGCAAACTAACAGTAGCTACAAAGATTCTTTCAGTTGTCTGATTAGATAGCATAAATATGTTTAAGTGATTTAGGGCACTATCTCAAAAAGATATGGCACTTAGAATAAGGTAATAAGGTAAAGTCATTATTATTAGTATTATTTTTGCCCCAGCAGTCCCATCAAATCAACCAAACCATCCTCATTTGGATTGCATCATCTGAAACAAATGGAAACACAGATGTATCTCACTGAAACAACAACAATGAAATCCTCAGGCTGAGTAAAGGAAGTGTGACAAAGGAGTAGATTACAGCACTTATTACATAAAGGTGGATCTGGAGATGTCTTGTGCTAAATGCTGCTAGGAGAATGTGGGATTCACCAGCTCAAACCTCATTTTCCAAACAGCACTCTAACCACTGTGCTGTACTGCAGTCTGAGTAGTTTGCTCTTAATAAATTTGTTGAGGTGATCTACTGTAAATAAGATGTGTCCATATATCTCTGCTTCTGTATTAGTTGTTAATGGGGGGGATCAGTAGACTAAAGTAGTCAAATGCTCCTCACATTTCTGACAAAGGCAAAGGGTTTACGTTGCCCTGGGCTTAATCTGCTCTTTTGGGCCAAAAGTTTGTACTTCGTCATTAGTGTGAAGCTTTCAGAAGGTAAATCTGTCCTGCAAATCTTGTTCTCACCTCTGGGTCCTTCTGGGAAGTGCTATGCTGGCCTTCTGTTGTGCAGGCAGGCCTCATGGACTGCTGCCCCTCTCCATGTGCGTGCACTACTACCCATGCTGTCCACATCCAGATGTTTGAGAGGGAACGCATCAGAGCAGCTCGCTGACCACTTCTGGGGGAAGGTGTTTGTCCACCTCCTTTTCTGTCCAAAGAAAATAGGGTGATTTATGGAGAGTGGAATAGCTTCAATAAGAGGAATTGCCAGGAATCTTTCCCCAAATACACAATGACTTTTGCACAGCCTCTGCCACCTAGTCATCTGGATCTTTCTGCTCTTGATGAGTTCTACAAGTCTATCCCTCGGTGAAAGACTGCAGAAACATCACTACTCTTCCTTTTGTGTTTTACAGATCTTAGAATCATGGAATCATCCGAGTTGGAAGGCACTATTAAAGGTCTCCTAGTCCAACTCCCCTGCAGTGAACAGGGACACCTACAGCTGGATCAGGTTGCTCAGAGCCCTGTCCAGCCTGACCTTGAAGGTCTCCAGGGATGGGACATCCATCACGTCTCTGGGCAACCTATTCCACTTGTTCATTTATGTTATAGAAACCAAAACTATAAGAAGAATTCATTGCAAAATGATCTTAACTGATTTTTTTTTTTTTTTTACCATAGCTAGCGAGCAAAAATTCACAGTTAAAAAAAAAAAAAATCCACAAGGAAGACAGACAACCGTGTTTTTCATGCTTTCCAGACAGAAGTGTGATTCTACCCAAGGTCAGTCTGCAACATGTATGTATACATTTTTCCCCCTCTGTGTCAGTGTCTTGGACTCCATGTGTTGCTTTATTTGATAACATGAGCAATCACATTTACAAGTAGGGTCTCTTGTCTTGCAGTCATTGTATTGATGCTGGTAACATTATGCTGTTTTTGGGTCACTGCTTCAGCTGGGACATGCCAGGAGCTTCCAGCAAACAGTTTATAGACCCTTGCTTGGGGGAAAAAAAAGCCTAAATTCCCATAGGAATGCTTTAAGGACAACCTGAGGTCTTGCAGGGAAGGTGTAAGAATAACAGAAGAAAGAAAAAAAATAGCTTTGGAATGAGACAGCAGGAAGCAGATTCTGCCTCAGCTTTTGAGGTAAGTAAAGTAAAGTAAAGGAAAGAAAGGAAAGCTAAGAGGGCATCACCACTTGCTAATTGTCAAATGTTTGCAGAACAAATTGTGTCTGTGCCTGTTTCATGCAGATAATGAGTTTTCTCATGAATATATGGAAAGACAGAGGAAAAAAATAGCTACGTCACATGAGGAAATGATCTTTATGAACTGTGATGGAGAGCCATAGTCCTTACAAAGTGAAGCAGAGCAGCAGACTGCTGGCTAGAATGGCCATCTGAACAACAGTTCTCCTGAACTAGACTCTTGGATCCTAAATCACTGAATCTGAGGAAATTTTAGATTTGAATTCCCTGGTGCAAGCACTTCCCATAGGTTTTGCTCGATAGTTGGGCAAAAATGGAGAGAGATGTATTTTATAGACACATTTCAGAAGTGGTTGAAATTGGTGAATTGATTGTGATCACCTGAATATCCTTTTTTATAAATGAAATTATTTTCTAGAAGCTTCATCAGATTTGATCCCTGGTTATGGCTTCAGTTAAACACAACCCTAAGTGACGGGCATTGCCTGTTGCCTTGACAAGGAATCAGGGCGCGTGCGCTGCCTCTCACCTTCCTGCCTACTCTATGCACTGGAAAATTCAAGTGTAATTCTGTGCAATATTAACCTATCTAAACAACATGAAAACACACTCTAAAGAAAAATTTAGAAAATAAAAGCAGCTCCTGCTAGAAATTAGATCATAAATTAAGGAAGGAAAATGTAGGTTAAATGCCTATCTTCCAGAAAGATTAATTTAAAATATGATGTAGATTTCCAAATATAAGAAATGAAAAAGCTTGTTTAAGGTTTGGAAACAGACCAAGTCAAATCCCACAAGACAGCATGAACTGCCTTATTTTTTTATTTATTTTTTTTTTAATTGAGCTATTTAATGTGCATCTTAAAGAACTGTACAAAAAGATGGTCTTTCTTACTTATTGCTAATATGGATTTTGATGAGGAGGAGAAGCAGAAATTATTGCTGGTATGTGACAAGCCATGCTTTGTGATAAATACAGATATCAACAGAAGTGTTTGCAGAGGCAGGTTAGCAAAGTGTCTTTATGCTGAGCAATGCAAAAGTCTGTTGATCATCATCAGATTTTAGGAAGAATGAACTCCTGCACAGAAGAAGATATTCAGGATAGTTCAGTCCAGTATTTCACTCATGAATTACTTCTGTGTCTTAAAAATTATGAAGAGTGCTGTCAGTAGGTGTAGGAGGAATTCAAAACCTCCGGTGGATGACAGGGAGATCAATCCTGTTCCTGCATTAAGCACATTGGAAGTTTCCCTTATTTTTTAATTTCTTTAGGATTGATCAATGAACTTTGGGGTCTGGAGCAGACATCGTGTAGCAGCATGGCTCCCTGTGGGATGGAACTGCAGACATATTGCAGATCTTGCACAGCATAACTACCCTTTTCTTGTGATCTCAGATATCTTGTAGTCTTCTGACATCAGCCTATATTGTTCTCTGTTCATCCAAGTTCTTCCCTACACTACCTGGTTTATTCCAGTTAAACAATATCTTAGCACTAGCTATAGGGAATCCAGAGAGACCTCATCCAGCTAGAGACACCATTCACCTGAGCAGTATCCTAAGACCAAGCACCTTACTTTCAGTTTCTTTTGCTACACACTTTTCAGTGTCTTTCTTAATGTTCTGCACGCTTAACAGAGTAAAGGCTTGCAAAAGGTGTCTGATTCTGCTTGCTCTTTTGTCCTGAATGAGTAGTGTCCTTAGGATGGCTAATGGTCTCTGAAAGTACTCACTTGAATTTAGATAGAAATGGAGTAACAAGTCTGGTGGTGGTCTGAGAACAGTGTGTTTCCTGAAACTAGAAGCTCAGTATTGGTTTTTGCTTGGGAGAAGTGAAAGAAAACAAGAATGAAAAAGTTATAAAGGAGATGTGCTCTTGCTAGTAAAGCCCTGTAGTAAATTAAACCCACAGCAAATGACAGAGGGCAAAGATGACAAGGTTTAATGAAAATTGCCTCTCTTTCCAGACTCCTGGTCTCAGATGCCTGCAGGGTAGGTAGCTCTTTACATTTGCCTTCACACACTGGATGCAGTTTGAGTAGGGCAGTGTTAGTTTTTCCTGGAGATGATGTCTGAGGGAGGTGAAGAGGGTAAGCAGCAGCCAGCAGATGCTGCTGGAGCAGAGAACTTAGCTCTCTGTAGTGTCATCACACCGAGCTCTTCATCATGCCTACAGTCTGCCCCGCCACACCTTTTCCAGGCCATCTTGTCCCTGAACTCTCCATCTCACTTGCCTTGAGCACCATCATTTACTCCCTACCCAACTTATTGCCCGCCTTCAAAACATTTTCTGCTTTTTCAGTCCTTTCCTTCAGCTCATATTTTTCTCAGAAAATTCTCTTTGCTCACCAATCGACTTTGAGCTGCAAACCATATACAGAGCGAGCCATATATAGTGGAGTTTACATGACCATTGTTTTTTATAAAACATTGTTTTTTTCTTATTTATGTTTATGGCCAGCTCTCCAAGACAAGGACTGTCCTTATTCAGTATTTGTGCATAACACGCTTCCACCAGCCTTCATAAACCCTGCTGCTGCCATGATGGAGCAAGCACAGAACTAGAGATCTCTCTACTGATTTAGAGTTCGTATGGTGTCTCTGCCACTACACAGTAATTTTTTTGTCAGCCAGGTCTAATTCTGCTTACTGATTTCATTCTGGGGTCCTGGCCTCTGTAACAGTGCAAAGATGTAGGCCTGTAATTTGCAATGGAATGTTTTACTGCCCATTATAAGATCATTGTACAGCCTTCTGAGAAAAGAATTAGTGTGAGCAGGAAAGCTCATGAAGCATAGCTTTTCTAATTAATTTAGCATGAAGTAAGATGCAAATTCAGGGAGTAAGCAGGTAAGCATTTAGAAAAAAAACATAAAACTCCCTCTATTATGGAAGCCTATTTTTCAATTTTTCCCAGTTTATCTCTTTTAATTATTTGTCTTCCAAAACTGTGTTCTTGTTCCTATATTTAGAATACATTTTATTTAATTCTAAATATGTATGAACATTCGTACGTTTCCTACCTTTAAAATGGGACAGCCTATATTTGAAAAGTGACTACAGAAATCAGGTACCTGCAGAAAAGATCAGCTGTAAGAAAATATCAGATTGCAAGTAAGATTAATGTTGGCAGAGACTTGATGACTACAGGCTTGCAGACTGGTGACTTAGCAATAGGAATACCTTCTGAGTTTCATTGCACTTGTAAGAACTTTATAGTGCTTCTTCCTTTTAATATAGAACTATTTTTGACTATTGTGATTCAATAATTTTTTTAAAGTTCACCCAAAATACTTGGTAAGTACAGTCCAAGGAGACATGCAGACCCATTTACCAAAAATATCAATATAACTTGATGGCCTTCTTAACTTCAGGTTCAACCATCCTACCTGTATCGCATTAAACCAGTGCCTAAGAACCAGAGCATGTCTGGAGACCGAGAAGTGGACACTGAAGCATAGAGCAAAGTGTTCTCTTTTTGCATATTGTTGTTTCAAATCCCAAAGAGAACTCCCTCTTGTTTTTTTTCTTTTTCTTTCTTATTGACTTGGTCAGTGTTGTTGAGTGAAAAAACTTATCGTTTAGCTTCACTGAGCAGTGTAAAGCCCACAGCACAGGTAATTGGATTGCTGTTCTAGTGAAAGTTCCACTTAGAAAAATCTCTCTTCGTCAACAAGGCAAGTATTTAATCTAAATATTTGATTTATCTATTTTAGCTGCTTTTGTAGCAGCTCAGTGATGTATAAGGAAAAATTTTTTCATCACATTCACTGAGCTCGCAGCACTGACCACCTGTTTTCATAAGATCACAATTGCCTAGTTTATTTACTTGGTGTATTTATGTTAATCGACACATCTTACAAGCAGCTCTACAGATTCCATAATGAAACACTTTGCCTGTGGGTCTTTGAGGTCTTTTTTGATCTTCAGACTTCCTGGAATAATAAAGGACTGGCAAGTTGCTTTGCTGTTCTGTGTTCCAACAAATTGTGCCAGGATTTGAATTGTTTTGAATGCTTAAATCTCACATTTCTGCAAATGCCCTTTATTCGTAAAGCATTTGGAGATTTGTTGTTGCTGTTACAATACTCTGGAGACAATGTTTACTTAGAACAAAACACCCCAGAGAGAAGATATGCACTTATATCTAGTCTGGAGCAAAGGAGTGGATTGTGCTTTGGGTGCTCGCTGTGCAGGGGGGCTGACGTGTGGGGGAAGCTGCAGTGGCACTGGGGGCACGGCCCCACCTAAAGCAGGACAGAGCCTCTGTAGAGTGCTGTCTTGCTCACTTCAGGGGTAAATGTGTGCAAGATCTTTCGTAAGGCAGAAAAAGCTGACTTGCTCCTGCTGGCTATATGGCATGTTGGGTTGATTTTGGAGAAATACTTGGGTCCCAATATGAAAGTGTTAATGAGGTCTTACCGACAGGCAATCAACAGTCAATTTTAGTAATAAGACTTCAGGTTGTTTTGGTCTGCTGTGACAGTCACTGCTGAACATACTATGTGTTGCACTTTTTAATCAAATAGATAGAAAAACAAGGGGAAAAGTTAAGGGTGAAAATGAAAAGCTTTAATAATATTGCATTATCCTGTTAGTTACAAATAGTCATTTTAAAGAAAATTCCAAGTCTGGTAATTCTTTGTGTGAGACAGAAGCAGTCTGGGTGTCGGAGAAAAGAGGTTTACTTTCTGAAATGAGCTGTTGTTGTTGCTGTAGCTCTGGGTAAGATCTAGTCTCATTGATGTTCTGGAAGCTAATGATATGGAGGGGTCAGAAAACAATGTGACGGATTGAAATACATCTTTTGCTTTTGCTACTGAATTTTATTTGCATTCCCTTTGCCAGCATGGGGTCACCACGTTTTAAGCCCTGCCAAATATATACCAGTACAGCTGAAGTCCTAACACTCAGGCAGCTGTAGGAGATGGCATGGTCCCTTCCCTGTGCACAGTCCTGGTGTGAAGAGACCAGGACTGGTGATGGCCACAAAAATGTTGCAACCAATTCGTGCACAATTGGAATGGATTCTTTTTTTAACCAAAAAGAAAAGAAAGGAAAGGAAAGGAAAGGAAAGGAAAGGAAAGGAAAGGAAAGGAAAGGAAAGGAAAGGAAAGGAAAGGAAAGGAAAGGAAAGGAAATTAATCCTCATAATTCTCTCTTTTCATTGCCTGCATCTCTCTCTCTTGGCTTGGACATGAGTGTCTTAAACTAATTTGACCCACAAATTTCAGTTTGTTCTAAAGTTTATTCTTTCATTCCAAGGTTATATTTCACTGCCTTTTTCTCCATGTTTTGTCTTACTGGCTTCATTTTCTATCTTTACTCATTTTTTAAATTTTCTTTTTAAGTCTAGTTTGCCTCTTTCTCCTCTTGCATGTGTTTTTCCCGGTTCTCTCCTTTCACGGCACATTTTCAATTTTCAACAAGGAAAGATTGACACGTAGGGTAAAATCTCTACTTTCTCAGTGATATTTTTCTGTTAGCAGCATTCACAGAATAAAAGATTGTCCAGTGTAGATAGAGGAAGAGCTGAAGATGATTGTCCTTTCCACTGATAAAAGAGCCCACGGGCAGTGCTACCTGAGGAGGACTGGAGATTTCTTCTTTCCCCTGCTCCCCTCATGTCTTTGTTTATGCAAATTTTGTCTTTTATTCAGGGAATCAGGGAAGCAGCACTGCTGGGGAGCTGTAGCATTTGTTTTGTATCACAGCATGGGAACTGCTTACTGATTTCACTTGACTGTTGGGGAAGGGACAAATGTTAAACAATGTGCTGGCACAGTTTCTCTTACTCAACTGAGGACTCTCCATTCCTCAAACTTAAAACAGCTTCAGGCAGCTATATAAACATGTTCCGAGCTCAAAAACTGCATAAAACTTACTAACTGTCAGTTAGCAATTCTTTCTTTTTTGTCAAATCTTCCTTTGCTGAATGAACTATCTCTGTGTTACATAAATCAGGAGGAATAGACTGCCACCAGATTTGGCTCCATTTCTTATTGGAAGTCAATAGCAAGCTAATAAAAAGCAGACAACCAGGAAATGGGTTTCTTGGAGTCAGTGCTAAATAGTTGCTAACTGTTGTGAATGCCTGGGCTTCTATCTTTGTACAGATGTAATGGTTTCCACCTCTACAATAAGTCACTCTAAATAATGTCATTCATAATCTACTTTGGAGTTTAAAATAAATAAATAATAATAATTAAAAAAAAAAAAAAACGATAAAATGAGATAAATCATTGTCAATATTTGAGTGTATCTTTTATTCCTGTGCCCACACTGACATATAACTTGCATCAAGGCAGTTTGTTGCAGCAGTTGAAAGGTGAGCTAAAAACCTAAAAATATAAAGGCACCATCTGGAAAGTTTTATTGGCTTGTTCCCAGGAGCAATGCAAATGATACATGCTCCACCATGGTGTGGCAAACTCCCATGCTGCAGTGGTGATAAGGGATGTAATGGTCTATAGTACTGTTATCTAAAGTTTCTGCAAGAATCTATGGATAACAGGACCATGAGCCATGGGATATTTTAGCTGTTCAGGCTGTATTATGAAGACCTTAGTTACAAGTTTTCCTGTAACTTTTACTTCACAACGCTACAGGCTGGTACAAAGTTTAGGAGAATATGCTGAAGTTTCCTAAACGCTGCTGGAGACATACAACTTGGTGTTTTATTGAGGATGACATTATTAGTCCTAACTGGGCTGCCTATATATCAGTATGGTACAGACGACTGTCTTGACTGAGTGGAAGTTTAATGGCAACACAAATGCATCACACATTGTGGTGTTAGAGCTTTTTTCAGACCGATGAAATGGCCCAACTACATTTTTGACGGCTGAAGCGCTACTCTTAAAAGGAAAAATGTTTCAAAAGTGAACAAAACAACAGTGAAGTGGTTTGCTTTGAACAATAGTTTGCTTTGTTTTTCTCTTTTAAAAATATCGTATGGGAAGTTTGCAAGAGGGAGAGGTTAGGAAAAAAACAGACGTTTGGCAAGGGTGAGACATTTAATCAATGTGGAAAGATCACATGTCACTCCCAGACTATTCTCTTTTAGAAAAACATTGCTTGTTTGGTGTCAAGGAAAGATGGTCAGGATGCACGGGTATTTGGAAGACTTTTTGCCAAAACATTCTTCATCAAACGTCATCTCAGTACAGGATCATGCTGTAGCAAGATAAAGACATTGCAACTGTTTAAGGGTTAAGACTTGTCCCTTTGCAACAAGGCCGCATAAAATGGAATACGAAAGAAAGAGGAGGTGAGCCCATGGGGTCTAAGAGGAGTCCTTATCTCATCCATGGCTTGGAGCAGGGGAGACCAGTGGAAAATAATGTGCGTAGCTACTGGTGGATTACCTTTGATTTATGGCTATCTTGTAGACAAGTAAACAATCCCTCAGTCTTATAAACACTGATACTTGGATCTATATTTTCTCCCCTCATTTACAAACACTCCTCAAGACAGTGCTTCGAAGCAGATGAAATTCTTTGGACAAGAATTTCGGAATTGATATAACTTTCTCAGATCATTGCTTGATATGCCTTTACAGAGACAGACATTCACTCAACACTTCCTACAATTATAGTTCATTCATATATNTCTTGTAGACAAGTAAACAATCCCTCAGTCTTATAAACACTGATACTTGGATCTATATTTTCTCCCCTCATTTACAAACACTCCTCAAGACAGTGCTTCGAAGCAGATGAAATTCTTTGGACAAGAATTTCGGAATTGATATAACTTTCTCAGCTCATTGCTTGATATGCCTTTACAGAGACAGACATTCACTCAACACTTCCTACAATTATAGTTCATTCATATATCTCAGTTTGGGAATTCCAGATTAATGTGTCTCCAGTTGCTACAGCATGATCCTGT